>CAUZXS010001814.1:0-37953 GCA_963585895.1 Sepioteuthis lessoniana
CTTTCCTTTGTTAGCTTGAAACTATTTTCTTTATTTTATGTGTATATACATATTTTTATATACATATATATATATATATATAATAATAAGTCTATATATATTAATTTTTATATAGATTTTATATATATATATATATATATATATATATATATATATATATATTAATGTGTGTGTGCATATATACGTATGTGTGTGTATTTATGTATATATATGTGTATGTCTTTATATTTATATGTGTATATGCATACATATATACGTATTTATAAATATCTATATGTATGTATATATATATAAGTCGGCTGACTATTGTTGAGGGCCACCTGAGGCTCCCTTTTTAGCAGCTACTACACTGAGGAGTTGTGGAGGGCATTTCTCTTCTCCCTTGATTATTCAACTTACTCTTGATCTGTATTTTTTGATAATGAGTGATAAGCAAGTAGGTATAAAGTTCCAGTTTTTGAGTCTTCTGTTTGAGTCCGTCTTGAATTGAATCCAGATCCTCTGGATCATTGGCGAACATTGGCAAACATTTATGAAAAAGATATATATATGCACCATATATATCCACAATTTTAGGAATACAATTTGATTGCAAAAATAATACTATTAAAATGAATCAATCTAGATATACTGAAAAGATATCAGAGTTCGCCAAACTACACTCAACTCCATGGGAAATGGATATAATGAAAACAAGTGATGAAATCAATTTAATAGGTAGCAAACTTTATAATGAAATCATTGCAACAACAAGACCAGACATTTCTTTTACAGTTACTTGGTTGTCTCGAGACCTAGCAAAACCATATTCTTTCCATTTAACGAGGGCAAAACATGTCTTACATTATTTAAAAAGCACACTCAATTAGTCACTAATATTTAAGAAATCACAGAAACCCTGAAATTGGAAGGGTTTTGTGACTTGGATTGGGGTAATTTAGATAACGGGAAAAAAAAGCGTGAGAAGATTTTGCTTTAGATTGGTACAAAATAACACAATGATTTCATGGAAATCTAAAAGAATTTAGGTGCTTTGTCAACATGCGAAGTGGAATTTATAGCTATATCATTAGCAAGCCAAGAACCCTTGTATCCTAGAGCACTATTGAGAACTATGATGAAATTTGAATTACTTAAGAATCCAACAACTATTCATTGTGATAATCAGTCCTGTATTGTTTTGGAAAAAAACCATCAAAGATCACATTGATATAAAATTTCAGTTTATATTTGACAAAATAAATAAAGGGTCGATTCATTTAGAATACATCGAAACAAAGAAAAATGTAGCCGATGTGTTTACAAAGACAATGACAGGAATAAAATTAAACACGTTCAGAAAAATTATAGTAGGTAATTGATTCTTAACTTAGTAAATTAGGTATGAATAGTCCAGTCGACTGGGGTAGAATACATCAACTGCATCTCAGCAGAGGAGTAACCCTCCCCCCCCAAAAAAAAGTGTCCAGCCAGGATATGACTATAAACGAGCCAATTAATTAAAAAAAAAAAAAATTTAATCACTAATCGTGTTTTGTATCTATTAAAAAAAATTGTATTGATTCTAATAATTAATAAAGAATTCACATTTTTTTCATTTTAATATGTATTTCTTTTAAAGGTGGAAACTTCCATCTTAAACCCACAAACAGAGAGGTATGTTGGATTGTTGAGGGAGGAGTTTCTGTGGGTGTCAACTGTCTACAAATTGTCAGCAAATATTTATAGACTTTCCTATCAATAGAATAGCCAATTAGAGACAACTCAAGTAAAAGCAGTTGATTACCCAATCAAAAGTGACTAGGTCATATATAAACAATGGCAAAATAACAGAATCTAGACTTAATGCAGCCTTGTTACTTAGGAGTATCTTATATTGCTCAATCAAAATCAAGATGGCGACCTGAATTACAACATTTTGAATGCACAGAAAATGCTATAATAGATTCACAAACACGAGGTAAAACTTTTTTAATAAATAGATATACAGTCTATTTACTTGTCTATCTTTGTCTCTTACTCACTTGTGTGTTGTATCAGTATATTTCTATAGCTGTATTTAGAGGTATCACATGGATGCGTGTATGTGTGCTTTTTTTTATCAAACCTCTTCATTAATTAATTAGTTTAACAAATAGGATCATAGTGCAGTGGTTAACTCTTGATCACTTATCACATATTGAAGAAGTTATAATAGAAAAAGACCAGATTCAAATGATCAGGAGTAAGAAGTGTTGTAGGATGCTGAATGATGTGCCCTTATCAGAATATCATGTGGCAAAAAGAGTTGGCCCTTCCTTACCACCAATTTCAATTGACAGTATTCAGAAAGCTTTTTTTAATTATCTTGTGAAACCAAAAGAAGCATAATAGATTTAGCCATGACCATGATCAATATGCACTTTGAAAGTGAAAACCGAAGAATTCCTCCAATTCCAAGCTGGACAGGTTTTAATATTTTATTGTTGGAACAAGAAGCAATATTTGCCTATGGTCAATAGAAATCCAACTTGGCTAAGCACTGTGGATCTAGTATTTTTTAAAAAGTCTTGCTATTGCTGATGAACTTGAAATTGAATGCATTGTACTGACATTTGATATTGCAATTTATGCCAAGACCCAGCAAGTATATTGGAATGATGCCATGTATATGTAAAGAACAGTTGTCAGACTTGGTGAATCTATACTTGCATGTCATTTCTCAGTGTCATTGCAAAGTACTTTGAAGATTCAGGCCAGAATGACATCCTACTAGAAGCTGAAACTGTGGCACAAGGGTCACTGTCTGGGGTCATGAAAGGCAATCAAAGTGTCAGACTTAAAAGAATTATGGCTGAAGCTTTGAGAAGGAAATTCTTATCTATTTTCATTGATACAGAGAGTGTAGAAAGAAAAAAGATAATTCATTGCCTTGTCTAAAAGTTTATATTATGATTTTCCCCAAAACATAATTCCAACATTTCTGCACATCAAGTGATTTTAAAGAGTTTGAAGCAATCTGTCATTATTCATTCAGGAGAGAAGCAGTCAATTTCCAACTTCTGTATTTTGGATGAGTTACCTGAATATGGCAGATTTGTTTTTAAATTTTGTTCATGCTACATGGATAAGAGATTGGGCCCTTCACCTTCAATCTGCAGCAGAAATGGTACCTTGGTATTTTGCATATGATAATTTGAACTATGCCAGGTATCTCCCGGTGTATATTTATGAAATGGTTATTGTTCCAGATATACACCCTTCAGTAGCAGAGCATTTTGTTGCTGGGAATTTTGTAGTTCAGCAACAAAATCTGTACCCCTTCAGTCAGACATCAATGAACCAGACAATTGAACTGACCATGAATAGAGATAGCAAGACCAAATGTAGGTAAATTGGATTCTCTAATAATGCTTACCTTAGTAAGTTCCGATATGAGAAGGATGAAGTAGACATTCAAAATATCATGCATTCAATTGAGTTGCTGCAAAATCCATTTCCATATTATTAAAAAGAACTTTTAAACATAGCATCTAGCCAAGTAGCACCATCTGAAATTAAAGATATTTTGACAGAACAGGCTACAATGTTTACAGTCAGTTTGTTCAACAACAACTGATTTAGAAACCAATTGAATTCAGTGCTCCATTAAAAACTATGAAGATGAAAACTTTTTGTTATCTTCAGAAAAAGCATCTGCACCAAAAGAGCAGGAAGGAAACAAATTGGTTGAAAGCAGATAAAGATCTTCTCACAAGAATCTGAAAAGTTGACCTTTTGAGAAATTTTGACCCATTGCTTTTCACTGTTCCCATCCAACCTGAGCAACAGTAATGGTTCTCTGCAGCGTACCAACAAAGCTGCTTTGTTTCATTATCTTCTGGCAAAGTTTCTAGACATGAAAATTATTAAAATTCCACAAAATACAGCACAGATCTTAGATGGTATGGCAATAATTCAGTTGCTAGTAGATCATGTTCCAGCAATGTTTGATGATCTGAGTATTTATATTTTTAGATCTATAATCAAAAGCTTGTTTCCTTTTATATGTCCTCAAGAGTTGACTTTGTATGTGATTAAGTACAATCCTCTGAGTATTAAAGATTCTGAAAGAAGACAGCATTTGATTTCCACTGGCTACTTATTGTGTGCTCTTAATGAGAATCAGAAAACACCTATCAAGTTTTGGAAATTCCTCATTTCTGGCAAAAACAAAAAATCTCTTGTTCCATTTATGGTGATGCATTAGAAATTGGCACCAGAAGAATTCCATGGAAAAACTGTGTTTACTTCATTGAGTCAAGGATGTTTCATGTTGTATCATTAAAATGACACAAATGAAGTGATCATAGAAACTTAGCAAGAATTAACTATTGATCATGAGGAATCAGATACCCTTCTCTTGATTTATGCAAAGCATGTATCAACTTCTTTCCTTTCCATTATCATCAAGACTCCAGATACAGATGTTTTTCTTCTTTGTCTTGCTCAACAACATGAATTAAGTGCTGACTTGTATGAGGCGACCAGTACTAGTAGATTGTCTTGTTTGATCTCTGTTCAATCAGTTGCAGAGAAATGTGAACCTGCTGTTTCAAATGTTCTGCTCTCTCTTCATGCATTTACTGTTTGTGATAGTGTTAGTTGTTTTAAAAGGATGAGGAAAATAAAGGATTTTGTGTTGATGAAAGAAACAAAGGAGTTTGTGCACACTTTCAAACTCTTAGGCTGCAACTGGAATCTGACCAAAGATTTTTTCCAATGACTTAAAGAATTTGTGTGCTGTATATTTGGATAGAGAAATGTTTTTTCTGTCATTGCTGCTTGTTTCAGCATCTTTCAAACAACTGGCAAATTTGATAGTAACCCTAACCCTAACCACCTTGCCAAAATAGTTAATGGTTACATGCCACAAGGGCTGCTATTTGGTTACAATGTCTTCACGTCAATATAAATGCTCCCTCTCCAACAAATCATGGCTGACAATGTGAAGATCAGAGATTAAGTATCCAATGGAGCTGCCTTCCAATAACTCCATCTACATTGAGCAACCTTGTAAAGTGCAATTGTAAGAAGAACAGCTGTGACTCTAGGTGTTGTTCATATGCTCGTCAAATCCTGCCTTGTACTGGCCTTTCCCAATGTGTGGCCAGTTCTAATATGCCTAATATTATTCATCCTCTGAGAAGTCAAAATCTTCTATATAATTATATTGTAGCATTTCATTATCCTTATTTTCTAACAAGGATAATGAAAAGCTACAATGTAACGATATAGAAGATTTTAACTCCTCAGAGGATGAATAATATTTGTAAAGATGAGTTTGCGGGATCAAAGGACAGTAAATCACATTTTATTTCCTTTTCAAAATGTTGTGTTCCAAGAAAACAATTCTCAGCATTTTTTCATCATACGTGTGAAGCACGTGCGATACCCTGCCCTCATCAGCCGCCAACCAGGGTGATAACACAATTTCGGTAGCTCTGCCTTGAGCTACCAAAACTGTGTTTTCATAACTGAAAGAAAACTCAGTCTATTTGCATTATTCTTTTATATATAGTCCAAGTTAGTCTAACCATCCATATTTTTATATCAATCAATGTGTGTGTGTGTGACAGAATTACATCAAAAAGTAAATGACAGTACAAAAGGAAATAAAGGAATTTAATCACCACAAGTATTTGAAAACAGTTCTTCCCTGTATAATTTTTGGAAAGCAAAAGTTTGGAAACATACGTAAATGCTTTTCATCTTTATCAAATGAATATAAATTGCTGTGTTTTTATGAGGGTATTTGCAATTTGAGAATCTGATACGAGTATGAAAAGGTATGTTTTCTTTGTTATGGGCTTTACGTGGCTCATTTTATTTGCTTAAAATCCCTGATTAAGGAAATTAACACAAGAACATAGACATATCAGCCTCTTGTTAATATACTTAGAGATTTTAAATAGCTTGTTTAAACTTCATTTTACACAAAGTAAACCATAAAAATGAACTGAATTATCTCCCCTTTTTCTGAAGCAGTGTGCACACTTACAGCAGAAATATCTTTGGATTTGAAATCAGCACAAAAAATTCTTCAAGAAACAGTTGAAATTTTCTCATATGAATAAAATGTCTATGGAACTCAAAAACTAAGCCCTTTGTTAATGTCTGGCCCATTGCCTATTGGACTGATGAAAAATGAAGGAATGTGACTTTCTCCGATGAAAAGAAGTTTAATTTGTATGGTCCAGATGGTTGTCAGTCTTATTGGCGTAATTTCAGAAAAGATGAATGGATTTTTTTCAAAACGAATTTTTAGAGGAGAGCTGCTCATGATTTGAGGAGCATTCTCCTCAAATGGAAAGGCCAAGTTAATTAAATTGAAGGGCATACAAAATGCTATGAAGTACACTGAAATTTTAGAAAACGGTCTACTGCCATTTATTCAACTTCATGAACAAGACAAGGTCATTTTTCAACAGCATAATGTTGCTATATACACACTGCTAAGCATGCAAAGACATGGTTTACCTCTCAAAATATCAATTTTCTAATTGGTCAGCAAAATCACCAGACCCGAATCTTATTAAAAATCTGTGGGGCATCCTATCAAGGCTTGTTTATCAAAATGGAAAACAGTTTGATGATATGAACTCATTGATAGAAGAATGTATTAGGAAATGTTGGGATGAAGAAATATCCCTTGAAACCCTTACACTAGTTATCAATGCAGAAATGAGTTAAACATGTCCGGGAGAAATATGAAAGTCTCTTAAACTTATTTCCACCCTCCCCTCAAATTTAAAATCTTGCGATCAATATTGTATAGCTTTATACTTATGGGAAATGTTAGTGCCTCTAGTTACAATATCTATATTTTCTGTAAAATTCTATGATCTAGAAGCATTATTAAAAAAGTTTTGAAGAAATATGAAAATTTCTTAAACTTATTTCCACTGCTCTGTGTGTGTGTGTGTGTGTGTGTGTGTGTGTGTATATATATATATATATATATATATATGATAGAAATACGAGGAAAGTTGGATAAATCAAACACTTAACTCAAATTTAGATGTGTGATATTTCGTTCGAGCTTTATTTCATCTTCACGAACTTCAAGACTGAGACTGTTTTCTGAGTTTTCTATTTAAAAGTATGTAAGGGGAATGGAGGGGGTATAGTTGAAGCAGGAAAAGTTTGGAGGGATTTAAACTCAAATGTATCAGGTTTCATTAAAGATTTTTTGTTTTGAAAGTGGTGTGACAGTGCATAAATATTTATCCCAGGACGAGAGTTTATTTTACGCACGTGTGACGTCAGGGCAGTCTGGCACTTGACCCTCCGCAAAATAAGTCCTAGTCAAGACTCCTGTTTCGGGCATAAGGTAACTGGCAAATAATGTGGGGGTTAATTTGGGGCTAGACTCATCTCAACACTGGCTTGGGGGATTCCAATTTCACTTTACATACCCCACCAAGCCCCTTCGTTTTCCTACCTCCTCAGATAATGGAAAACATGGACTTCTAGGTTAAGACAAAATATTATTCACTGTAGTCGGAAATTCCAATTTCCCGTATAATGTTTTTAAGGCGAATAAGATATTTAGCGAGAATAAATTAAAGTAAATGAAGCTGAAAAAGATATGTGCAAAAGAAGGCAACTCTATATATAAACAACATAACGAATAGATTTCAACATGAGGGAGCATTTAAAATATAACAAAATTTTAATAGGTGAGGATCAATCAAATATTTAAGGTGCCAGCTATCTTAAACCAGCAGACAGTCTTAAACACAAATGTTTCTCTTTCTTCGTTTTTTCTTTTCTTTTCTTTCTTTCTTTCTTCTTTCTTTCTTTTCTTTTAAACTATCGGCTTTGTTAAGCCAAGTTGGCTGTGTGAAACACAAATGTCTCTCTTTCTTCCTTTTTCTTTTCTTTTAAACTATCGGCTTTAATGGGAGTTTTTTTTTTCTGGCTTCGAATAAGGGTATAAGGTAAGAGTTAAAGACTGACTGAATAGTTAGAGTAGGGGCTTATTTCATGTTAGTTTGGAAGTATTAGTATAAGATAGATTTGGGGTGGGATATGTGTAGGTCTTGTTAAAGTGTAAATCATGGACGTGGATGAGTATTAAAAATACCATCTTACCTCAGTATCGAATCCGGAAGTAGTCAGCCGAAACCGGACGAGGTAAAGATGGTATTATATAGTAGAGGAGTGTGAAATACCCTGTTTTTCATTGGCTGTTACTGAAGGACAGATATCTATAAAGAACGACCGAAGTCCGGCCTTACAATTTTATTGCTTTGGCAGAGGCACAGAGCGTAGCACGTCGCGATCAAGGAGGCGGCTTGGCTCTTCCAGAGTCATGTCGGGGTTGCTGTCAGAGCCGATATGATGCAAAAACCCGAAATCGGCGATGAAGACAGTGCATCACTGAGGACCTACCTTGATGCATCTAGGATGTATGATTGAAATATTAAGCCAGGTTGGCAGTGTTAAACACAAATGTCTCTCTTCTTTTTTCCTTTCTTTCTTCTTTCTTTCTTTTCTTTTCTGAATGCATATAATTCTTTATATTTTTCTTTCTTTAACTTGAGGAAGTGTATATAATTTCAATATTTAGGAAAGGTAGAAGGAAAAACGGTTTTAAGTTGTACTTAGCTTTTCAACGGGTTTACTTTGCAGATTCCTTTCTTTTACAGGCGAGCGGCATTTCTCTAGAACCTGGTGGAAGGCACTGTTATCTTCTGTCCAAAGATTCTTTCCCTGGAGTTTTTGGCATCAGGTCAGCATGTCTTTTCACGCTGACCTCCGTCCTAAAAAAACTGAAGATTCTTTTTGCGGGCGAGCGAGCCCGGAGTTTTTGGCATCAGGTCAGCACGTCCTTTCACGCCGACCTCCATCCTAAAAACTAAAGATCCCCTTCCAAATTTCCTCTGATGAAAAGGCACTATTTTTGGCGCGAAAGGCTCTGGCCAATCATTTGGCTCCTTTCTCCTCCTCCACCTCATCCGGTCATGCTACTCAACGACCTATATTTCCTTCTCCATCCACCCGGTTATGGAGTACAGGTAGTTTGACCTGCATTCCGATTGCTTTAACGGTCAGTCGTTAGGGCCTGTTAGTTTAAACACAGAGGAGGAAGGGAAATTAAATCTTACTTTTCCTCTCTCGGTGGCATACCACGTCACAGTGGAGATAGATTTAAAAAGCCGTAACGAAATATCACACATCTAAATCTGAGTTGAGTGTTTGATTTATCCAACTTTTTACATATTTCTATCATACTGTCAGATTCACTACAAATCTATCTTTTCAACATTTTATATATATATATATATATATATATATATATATAATCTGATTGAACATAATAAACATTTTTTGTTTACATATTTTTTGTTAATGTTTTCGAATTGCCATATTGATCTTATGATATTTGGCGGGAATTGGTTGATAAATCTTCCATAATTAGTTATTTCCCAAGTACTTTCTGCCCAAAAGTGATGTAACTTTTGTATGTACATTACTACTTTGTAAGAATGAGCGTTTGTACTGTTGTATTTTGTAGCGTTTACTTTTCAAATTTATTTCTATAAATAGCGTCAGTAGCTTAAGACATTTAAGTACATTAGCACTGGTTTCAAAATTAATTCTATTAAGTTTGAGTTGTATATTTCTAATATGTAGTGCCTTGAGAATCTGTAGTTTTTGCTTGTTATATTGTTGTTCTAATATTGTGTTTTTGGTAAGAATTTTCCGTAATTCAGTTGTTGGGCATGATTTTTTTTTTTTTTTTTTTTTTTTTGATGTTGTACTATGGAACTGGTATCAGAAAGGTGCATTATAAGCCTTCTTGATTGGGTAAATGAGGTTAAACCGACATATATATTGTTGTATTCAGAGACACAATCTCCTAAAGGACATTTAAATTGATATATAACGTTGGTTTTTTGCAAAACTCCAATCCAGGGAGAGGAATTATTTTTAATGATTAAGCTGAAGGTTTTGAATTTATTATAGTATATGATAAGTTTTATTTTTTTTATTAGGATTAGTGGGGAGTATGTTCCTTTGAATCAATGTTTTTACTACATTTTCATCTAATTTATAATTGTAGTGCATTTGGTTACGGTAAAAAAGTTTGATAAATATTTGTTGTCTGGGTGGAGTGTTACAGTGTTTATTTTGTTGGCTAACATTTTTAATTATATGTTTAATTTGTTCATCAACAATATAGTTAGGAAACCCATTATCGATGAGTTTGTTTTATGTTTTTTATTTCTTTATAAAATATTGTTTTGCCAAACTAATCTCCTCCTCCTCCTCCTCCTCCTCCTCCTCCTCCTCCTCCTCCTCCAAAACAATGACAAAAACAATAATAGTGAACTAAACACATTTTTCGAGAAATTATTGAATATCAACCTAAAAGAAAAAATAACTAGAATAACCTCTCACAAAAACAAAAACAAACCTTACAAAATATACTGGAAAATGAAAACATAATCGTAAAAGAAGCAGACAAAGGAAGTGTTGTAGTCATCTTAGATAAAACGTACTACAAAACAAAAATCCAACAAATATTGAAAGATGAAACCAACTACAAACTAATAGATACAAACAGACAGTAATATAATATCAAAAATCACAAAATTCTGCAAAATACACAACAAATCACTAACCAAAAAAGAAAAAGACTTCTTAACAAACTATATCTCCATAACCAGTAACTTCTACAGACTACCAAAAATTCACACGCGCACACACACACACACACATATATATATATATATATATATATATAATATATATATATATATATATAAATATGAGAATTTTAGTTATATGTGTGTGTGTATGTGTGCAATATTTTTTCTTCTACTGGTTATGGACACTTTAAAGAAAGAAACAATGGAGTCAATAAGTTATTTACACTGAGGTTATATTTATCCTTAATAAATATTCATTGATGGCTTACAAATCCATAAAGAGGCTTGAATTGCCCTTTCTATTTCAAAAATAGGAAAGGATAACTTAGTTGGTGTCTGAATCTTTTATTTTTGATACTTTTCAAATAACATTGACCTGTGTAAGGATCAATGTGAGTTTTTGTTCAGTAAAACATTTGGTTCTATTTCTTTAGCCCGAAAGCAAAGAGAGGATTTTTTGAATAGCTAAAGTCCATCTTGTATTGACTGCCACTTTATCAAACAAAAGAGGTTATAGCTAACGATATCTTAGTAAAAGGTCACTCTTTTTAGATATATGTTGAGTGTCCAGTGATGGCTGCAATGTAGTTATGTGTCCTTATTGGAAGGTTATATTTATCAGGAAACGTGAATGTCAGTGCGTGCTGTTGACATTATAGAAACAAAGCAAGGATGAAATGTTTGGATATTTCTGTTTCCAAAGATGATGTCAGTAATTAGGAAAGAGAAGGTTTCAAGTTGTCTGTAGGATTAACAAATTCTATTTGGACCTATGGAAAATTTGCTGAACAAAAAAAATCAAGAAGCGCTATTTAAACAAGAAAGGCTGATGTACAATTTTATTACATATGAATCCTATTGTTGCCTTTGCAATAAATAAATAGTATGAAAATATGCATTAACAATCTAAATAATTTTAATACACACATCATTTGTTAGCATTTAATATTAGCGAAACTTCAATATAATTGCATGTTCTATTTTGTCAATAATGGTATTGCTGGTACGAAGGCGTCTTTAGAACTCTTTTTCTTTTTCCTTTGACAACACATTGTTTGAGCTTATCAGAACTTAAGAGTTCATTGGATCTTCAACAAACCAATATACAATAATTTATGTTTACTATGCTTCTTTGTGAGGATTGATAAAGTTAGCGCTGAGCAATTCCCTCTGAGTTGAACACAGTATTTGATCTGAAAAAGCAACATCTATATTGAAGAATATCCCAATTGATTGTGATAGAAGATGGAAGAATATCCTATTTGGTTGTAGCGAGGAGATGTAGAAAATTATCCCACTTGATCAAAGGGAGGGTGAAAGAATATCCTTCTTGGCTGCGAGGAGGATACGTGGACAAGTGTGACATGTAAAAGAATGAACAGACAAAACACAAGCAGAATTATAATATAGATTCAATTGTATTATTATAGATATATCATCTTTATGCACCTATTGCAAACAAACAGGTCATTTTATGAAATTTCATATCTAGATTTAGAACAATATTTTTCCAGATCTTCTAAGTAAAAACTATTTTTATTTCTTAGAATCAAAGACGATTCAGCTTCTTAATTTGTTCTGGTAAATTAAGTGAGGAATATCAAAGCACATTTGTTATTGGTCAGTGTAAACTTATCAACATCAAGGTATGCTTACAGCTCAGATTCCTTTGTCTCTTTCTTGTCATCCATCCCTATAAGCCATTGCTCCTGGTAAGTCATCTAGACGGCACCTAGTATCTGCTCAGAGCTGATGAATGTAAGTTTTTACTTGTCTACTAACACTGGCATGTCCGTGTGTAGTTCATAGGAGAATATCACTCATGAGTCCATCCTTACTTTTCCAGCAATGCCTTGTATATCTTCCTTTGATGGTTTATGAGATGGGAAATAAGTGGCCATACAATTGCAGTGTTGTAGGGTGCTGCTTCTAGGACATGTTCCAAATAGCATGCAGCATCTTTGTATTATTTAAGTAATTTAATATTTAACTTCTAAGATGCAGAGTGCATTTTCAATGTTTATTTTTGGTTAAATGATCCATCCATTCAATATTTAATGATATTTCATACTGATTAAGTATCTTACCTAGGGAAATGGCACTGTAAATACAGGATAAGGAAGATTATCATTCATGTGGTAAGAAAGTTTTCTAAAGAAATGTTTGATATGAAAAAAGCCTAGTTAATTTACAAAAAGGAAAATTAATTCAAGTAAAAACTTTTTAAAATAGATTTTCTTTTCTTTTAAAAATTATTAAGCTTTCTTTTATTTGTTAACTTTGTCAACATAAAATTAGAACAGGTTTCCATTTTGTAAGAAAAATCCATTTATATGTGACAATTTATCGTACCCTTATTTCCACTGTAGTGTAGCTGGTATGGATAACCAGGAGATGCGAGTTTGAGTCTTACTGAGTCCTTAACATACTATTCCTTGATCGCGCAGATATAACTTAGGTGAGGTTTGATAAAAAAAATATAAATAAAACAGCTAAAACTAAAAAGATTGAAGAAAACACTTGGCAAAATTGATAATAATGATCAAGTATGGTTCATCTAAAATCAAAATAAATAAGATACAATCGAGGTTATTAAATGAGTCCATTTATTTTGTTGAGTGTCGACAAAAAGAATTTTGTAAAATTTTATGAGAATTATGTCAGTTTAAATACTCCTTACCAAGGATAAAAAATATATATATACAAACATCTATAAAGTGAGGAAAGGTGTCTCTCTCTCTCACTGCTCCTTTAAACTTGTTTGGTCATAGGGGCACTACTCATATAGTATGTTTTGGTTAAAAATAGACTGACAGAGCCTAGGCTACAACTGGTTTAAATTCAGATTTTTTCCTTCTCCTAGACCAATTGCCATACCAAGGTTAAAGAGACTGCCCTACTATTTACCCATAGCTGGAGGAGAATAATTGAATTCACACCCTTTTAAAGGGTATTAGCACTATATGATGTACAAATGGCTTTGTTCAGGATTTGAACTCAAGTAGATAAGTCCACTTCCTATGACAATAAATATTATGCCTCGAGAATTCATATATACAAACGCAGAAAATACCATTTATAAATCAGTATCTGATATATGCAGAAATTTTGCCTTATATCTACACATCTTTTTATTTTTTTATTTTTTTATTTTTTTCCAGTGTCTTTGTGAGAGACTGTAAGTCTTGTCGACTGATGGTTGCATGTCAACAGTTCCGCACAAGAGACTGCACTAAAATCAACTCATTTCTTCTCTGTACCACAAAGCCAATCATAGAATCCTCGACAGCCATGAAATTTGCTTGCTTCCAGTATCACTACCCAGAACTAGAAGGTAAGTGACTGACCCACTAAGCTGTGAGGTGTGAACACATTAAAATTATTCTGCATATATTTATTTATTAAAAAGGTGAGCAAAAATATGACAAATTGATAAATAATAAAGGTTGTTGTTCTATTCTGTACTTTGCACGGTTCTTGGTCAATTGTCTGTCTCTTATTGTGCCCTTTGCACACTTCTTGATCACTTCCCTATCTTCACTATCCTACAGTTTGCATAGTTCTTGGTCAGTTTTCTGTCTTTCCTATTCTACACTTAGAACCTTTCTTGTTCACTTCTTTCTTGTCTGTTCTGCACATTCTAGTTCTTGGGTCACTTTCCTGATTCCTCAATTCTAAACTTATAAAAGTACTAAAAAAATCAATTTGTTTTAAATCAATGAGCATCCATAAACCTTTCTTATAACAATAATTAGTAATTTCATTTTACTGACTATCCTTAATGATGCCAATATTACATCGAAGCTCAATACATCATTTTGAAATACTAGACTTAAAAAATCTTTTAAAAGTAATCAGCAGTAGTATAGTGTTTTTTTTTGTTTTTTTTTAGTAAGATCCCTTCCATTGCACATTTCAGTTGATATCTGTAAGTAAAGTTGGCAACTGTAGTCAAGGGTGCGGCTCATTGGTCTAGTGGGTAGAGTGTTCGCCAATGGTCCGGGAGACCAGGGTTCAATAATAGGTTGAGTCATACCAAAGACTTAAAAAAATGGTACTTGATACATCTCTGCTTAACACTCAGCATTAAGAGGTATGTATCAAGGGTAAAGTGGAGTAATTCAGGGAAAGGAGTAGCACCCTCCCCTACACCTCAGTGTAGTAGCTATTGAAAAGGGAGCCTTTGGGTCACCCTTGACTACAGTCGTTGATATCTGTAATTGCCTTAAATGTATGTAATTTGGTTTCAGTCACTTGTGTATCTGTCTGTATACTCTACCATATTGCTTATCTTGAGGGGGTTTGGATAAAAATTCTCCTTGATTTTCAGTTTGTCCCTCTGTCTTATGATTTGGTCTTCTTCTCAAGGGTTTCAACCATGGGAGCTGGCAAGGTTTTAAATTTCCATCAAATTCAGCCATTGAGGTCAAAATGGGTCACTTCATTTGGTGGTTCTTCTGTCAGGAGCTTTCATTATCTGATACCTCTCTTACCAGATGCCTCCTCAAATGTTGATAGACTTTTAGGGTCTGAGAAGAAAAGTTAGGAGCAATTGGATGGGGGTAGGTCATGGAGATGGTGGATGGTGGGTAGATGTAATGTCAAAACAGCTTTTCAGTTTATCTAATATTTTTAAAATTTCATTTTTTTTTCTCTTGTGTTTTGAATTTAATTTAAATAATGATTATCAAAGAAAACTTTTAACACTTAGAGACCTTGGATTTTTACAAATATGTAAATGTACTGACTGTATAGCAGATATAAAGAATGTATAGCACCAATTTTTCCTGTGATGTTGATGTAAAATTAGCAATAAAAATGAGATTTTATCTAGGGTTGAACTGGTTTTCATGATAAACTTACAACTGTTTTAATATACATGATTGGTTGGTTGGTTTAACAGCATGTTGGGTTGTTTTATATTGAAGACAGTTTAACAATTATTGTTTTGTTGGGGTTGAGCTATTAAATACCTCAGTGCTTACTAGTCTATTGCTAAGTACCTATTCATTATGATATAGATTATATTTTAAATGATTATAATATAGATCCCATCTCACAAATTATCCAACTAAAACAAGCAAGATATACGGGGCAGTATTGGAGAAGCAGAGATGAACTCATAAGCGACATTCTCTTGTGGACTCCAACACATGAACACATCTATGTTGGCCAACTAGTAAAAATTTACATCCATCAGCTCTATGCAGACACTGAATGCTGTCTAGAGACCTACCTAGAAAAATGGCAAGATAGTCAATGGAATCCGTATTGTCAGCACCACTTGATGATGATAATATAGATTATTATAATGATCAATAATCTTAATGTAGATTGATCATAATATCAAGGTTGGAGGTGTGTGTGTTGTGTTATGGCCAATGCGGCTTGCAAAATCAGAAATCAAAATTCTGTCCTTTGCTTGTGCTTGGACTCAAGTTCTGAACAAGGCTGTTTGCATTTTCCTTTGTGCTAATACCTTTGGAAAAAAGGCATAAATTCATCTCTTCTGCCCTGGCTCTAGGTAAATTGTAGGGTAGAGTGGGCTCTTGAGCCTTCTTAAAGGCAATCTGCCTAAAAATTCTGAATCCACATTCCTCCTTGATATGATGGAATAGCAAAACCAGGAACTTAAGTTCCTGAAACAGTCTGACGTTTTCCATTTTTTTCTGAAAACTCTTGTTGTGACTCTAATGCAACGTTGTATATCAACTTTCTGTCATCTTGGATAACATTAATGTTAAGCAGAGAGGAGACCTGAAAGATGGAAATTGTCATTCATCCAAGCTCAGATCCAATGAAATCTCATGAGGTTGACAGATGCTGTGAAGAAAAAAAAATTAATGTTATTGATCAACCAATTATATAAAATTTATTTTCTTTTATTACCTTCCAAAATAGTTTGATTTCTTTGTTTAATGGTATATCAACTTTTGTGGGTTATTTAATGCCAAAGCCATCCTTGTAGAAGAACAGTAGTGGTATTGTTTAACCCATAGCTGAAAGGGATAAGGGGTTTAATACCTTTACCAAGGGTATCAGTCTAAAAGTCAATGTAATGGCATGACTGGGGTTTGAACTCATTTTATAACAATGTCACAGTCCAGCACATTAGCTACTATGTAAGGTTGGACCTGTGTAATTAATATTTACCACTGAATTAAGTGCATTGACAAGGATGGAGATTATGCTGTAAAATAAGTGCTTTTTGCACTATTAGGCTACAAACTAATTGATTTATCTATGAAGAAAGATGCCAAAATGAGAAAATTCCCTGATTGCAGACTAATGATCTACCTACTACCAGAATAAATGAAAATAAAAAGCAAACATCAAAATCCATCAGTGTGTTTGCATCTAAGATTTCAAATAACCTAAATGTGTCTTGCAAGTTACATCCGTACTTTTTCCAGAGAACCAAAAATTAATCTTGTGTCACATCCTAATTCTTGTGGAAGGTTAGGATTTGGGTTAGGGTTTAGGTAAATACATACATTGATTGTTGTTTACTTATTTTTTATTTATTTTTTTGTCTTACAGAGCAATTCCGAAGTGCCAAGTTGAGTACGTTCAACAACAACTGGAGTAGTATCTTTGATTTCACTGAAGTAGCAGGAGAATCAAATATATCATTACTACCGCCCGTAAGTGGATGTTTTATTACCCACAACAGATTACAAGGTGATGAGGGATCTGGGTGGTCACTTGAAGTTTGGAGAAACAAATCAATAACTGCTTCAAGTTTTTTTAGAGGCCATTAGACAATTGACATATGGGAATCATAGGTCCCTTATAATGAAAGTATTAAGTCCTAATATTTTTTATTTGGGATATGTATTGCATTGAAGCCAAATTTTGATCGCATATTTTTTCTAACCTCTTTTGCTCTCTTCTCGCTATCTCCTTCTTCGTCCCTGATGTATATTTATGGACTTCTATGTATGTCCAGTTCTACCTTTTTTTTTTTTCCTTGTTGCACTACTGTCCTAACATGGCAATCACACAGCCTGTACTTTTCAAATCCATTTTAAATGTAAACATCTTTGTTTACATTGCATCACCTGTCAACAGATGATCTTGCCTTTCCACTGTGCCAATGTGGCAGTATTGATTTGCTAGCTATGGGTCAGCTCCATAAAATAAAAGAAACAAATTTGAGAATATGCTTTTCATCTATATTCACTCTTCAAGCAATCCTGGTGTGTGTGTGTGTGGCGGGGGGAGATGGGTCACATGACACTTTACTCTTCAGACTAAGTGGATAGACCCTATCACATTATGAATGGCAGAGATAGACTTGTGTGTTCGTCAGTTTTCTCCTCGTTTTGTATCTAATGATCAACTGCTTTATTTTTTTTTTTAAACTGTTACTGCTTTACCAGCAACTCATCACTGCTTATTACTTTGGCCTTGAGCTGGCTGCCTTCTGTGTCCAGAAGACAGCCAGCTCAAGGCTGGACTGCTCCTACTCTTCTAACTTCTGATTGCTTCCTTGAATATATAATGCTCCATCTTCCAGAAAAGAAAACCGCCCTTCCCATGTGGCCCTCCCAGAACTAAACTACATTAAAAAATGTGATCATTATTTAATGACCACTGACTATACTAGCACCAAAAACTTCAGTTTATTGCAGACATGTATCCATACTCATATAGATACACTCACACCTACATGCATATGCATCTAAATATGTGCCTCTACAGACAGAAGAGCTTATAACGTCACATCATTTAGATAAACTATATTTTCAAATCTTTGGCTGATAGACTTAATAACATGAACAATTCTTCCTTGACATAAATGTTTAGTTCTGAATAATCTAGATTTGAAGGTTGCTATTTTCAAATGCAGTTGAATCTTGACTTTCCTGGGTTTAATTTTCACAAATTTTTTTAATTATAAGTTTGCCATCATTAATTAAACGGGAATTAAAAAAAAAATTGTTGTGAACTTCAGAAAATAGCAGGAAATACACATACAGTAGTGTCCAATAGAGTATGAAATATTAAACATCAAACATCGGTCATGATAATGTAACCGTAAGCTCTGTTTGTTGAGGATCAAATCTCATTTACTGGCGGACTCGTTAGAGTAAACAAAACTCTGAAGTCTTGCTGTGACAGTGACGTCTTGTGATGAACCCCTAGAATAATTTGCTGTGTCCATGCAAGTATATCAGATCCCTTGTGTAGCATGGTAATTTGTATCTCTTGCGTCCTTCCCATGGTTGGTTCAGAACTGGGACAACTTCAAAGGAACGATCAAATCCGCTGAGTAACTTAATAAAATTTATTTATTTTTTTATACAAAGAAAAGAGTCCATTTATTTAGTTCTTCTTTGGCAGTATTTCATTTTCGTGATCGTGATGCAAAGTGTCTTTTTCCTTATGCTACCCTCGACAACTCTGATTTTTCCAGACTGAAGAAAGGATAAAATAATGTTTTCTGACAATATCTGCCTCTACTCACTGAAAACACTCCCATCTGGATCAAATAAAAGGCCAATTTCTTGTACTTTAGTCACCTAAGAAGAATTCATTACTACTTGTATCTTTTTTATCTGATGCTTTTTGAATCTAAACTTAACTTTTCAAAACAGACAATTCTGTGTTGATCACTTTTGAAATTCAGGATGGAAATTTTTTTCCCTTTTTGTATCCTTTTAATGGCTGCCAATCGAAGCTCAATTTTCCACTCTACTTGCTGGCGGTCAGATTTTCAAAATCATTATTTGATTTTAACACTTTACACTCACCATTTGCATACTGGTATGCAGCCACCCCTACCAAATACCAGGGAGGCACTCTGTTGCAATGAAATTGTAAATATTCTTAAAAACGTGTTTTACATTTGGATAAATTTTCATAAAAAAAGGAAGGATAAAGAAAATTATCGGACAAAAATGTTTATTATAAAAAAGTATAGAATACAAAATTTGTAACATTGAACTTTTTTGTTATGTTACAAAGTTATTCTCTTTTAATAGTCATTTATTAAGTGCTTGCTTAGTTGTGGCACAAGGCCAGAAGTATAGAGTACCCAATGAGATTCAAAATCACTAGTAATAGCTTGCTAATCTAGATTGCTAAGACCACCTGAGGCAGCCATGTCTTCTTTTTATATCCCATTTCTCCTTGTAGCATAACTATATATCTATCTTATTCTTGGGCACCTTGCCTAGTGTAATAGTTTGCAAATTAGACTAACAAGCAATGATTGGTGAATTTGAGTCTCACTGGGTGTCTTATATGGGTGTGCCACAACTAAGCAAAGCTTAGTAGATAACTAGATCTAATTATTTTATGTGTAAATTACATACAGTCATCATCCAATATTGCTACAAACAATTTTTGTATTATAACTTGGTTTTTTCATCTAAATTTACCAGAGTACAAATCAAATTTTAAGAATATTTAATACAATTTTTGTCTTGATCTAATTTATAGAATTGGAAATCTTTTTTATTTTAAAACTTTCAATCTCTTATAATGAATGCTAATATAGAGTAGAAATTTGAAAATGTTTAGTAAGTTAATTATCCATAAAATAATATTTCTCTATTTTATAATTTATTACAGTAAATATATATACTGCATAAACTTGTGTATTATGCAATTTTCTGATACCTAAATTTTATGGGGTTAAACGATGTGCAAGATAGAAACTTTGTGTATGTAAATAGTCGGCCATTGGGTACACCTACAATTTCCAGTAGCAAAAGTCAACAAATAGTCCCAAATAATCTCAGATGAAACTCGAGTATTTATGGTAATATAAAATATAGGTATTGTAAAAAGTATTAGTTTATTAAAGAACTTCAGGCAATGCATTCTGGGAATGCTGTGATCTTTGTCTTGGTACTAGATAATTGATCACATATTTTGTTTCTCAATGTGTCTAGAATTTTGAATTTGTTACTTGGCTAACATTGTTGGCTCAGTAATTTTAAATTTATAAAAGGCACTGTTGCAGTATGGAGGCTCATTCCACAGGCAATATTCAAGGTCATTGCTTTAATAGCCTAAAGGGGAATGCTACAAAGCTGAGCTGTTCTTGGTACTCTCATCTCTTTCATGGGAGAGATTTCTGTTTTAAAAAATGACCTTATTTCAAAACATCCTTATAATGGTGGAGACAAGGTTAATAGTCTGTTGGAGTACAGTTTATTGTCTTACATTGATTTTTTTTCTTTTGAAGTTAAAAAAGTTAAATTCTTTAGGATTAGTTGTCTTGCAGTAACATGCTTCCTTGCTTATTATTTATTTTTAGAAATATGCTCTCTATGTGAGTTGTCTAGTTTCCCTGTGAGACATCATCATTTGGGGGGAAGTTTTGCAAGAGGCAGTGCACTTGGCATCTGTGCTTATTGGTCGCTGAAAATTAGGGGTTTATGTTCCAGGCAGCTTCCCTGGGTTGATTGCTCTGTGCCTAAGGTGACCCTGAAAGGGAATGACAATGGAACTGAAAAATTTTTGCAACTGCCTTTTGAGAAACTTGCTTCCTGTGGAGCATCTCACATTAAACTGACCTTGTGTCATGTCCCATGACTGTGAGAGGTTAAAACCTACCCCTGTGTTTGATAAGAAGCATGTTAAATTTACCACTACATCATAGATGAGAATAGTTTACAAAGTGTAGCTCTATATCAAATTATATATATTTCAATTTTCAGTTTCTTAGAATACATATAATCACTACCTTCCCTCACCCAAGGTCTTGGGTAAAGACCGGTTGAAGGATTGTATGGATTTATGTTTTTTGCTGCCTTTTGGGGTGATATTTTTCAGTCATGTTAATAGTACCTTCCTAAGGCGATGAGCAGTCCTGCAAAGTGGGATTTTTTTTTTTTTTTTTTTTTTTTTTTTTGTATTTCATGTAGACTGAGACTGCATGTTGCTATTATTATTATCATCATCATCACCATCATTTTTATTCTTCTCTAGAAGAATAAAAATCAGAAACTCAGGTAGTGAATTTCTTTCAAGTCTTTATCATCTTCAAATTTGTGCATAATTTGAAAATGTCTTTTGTTAAACAGGACATAAAACTAGAAGATTATATTCCACTCCCAACAACAGAGCCTTTGTCCAATTTGGAAATCTCTACAGAATCCTGCCGAAGTGTCGTACCACTCACCTTAGGTACTCAAAAAAGAACATCAGATGAAGTAAGTCCTTCAAAGAGCAATTTCATTTTCCTTGTACCTTACAATCTGTTTGTCTGCTTCTGTGTGTACATATTTTTGCAGATCTCTCTCTCTCTCTCTCTCCCCCCCTCTCTCTCTCATGTCTTTTCTTTAAAATAACAACTTTATGAAGGTTTCTTTTGAAAAGTTTAAAATTGCTCAGATAACATTCCTAAAATTTAATTACCTATTTCTAAAAAAAGCTATAAATTTATTCAGATTATTGTAATTATTTGTGTATGTCACACTATTTTTCCAGAGGTTTTAGCCCAAAATTTAGGGGTGTGTATTATATGCAAAAACTGTATGATTAACATTTTTCTAGCTACATGCCTCCCCATATTTCGGACAGAATGACCAAAAGTAAGTTATATCTTTTGTCCAGACTAATGTGTTTTACTCAATTACAGAGAAATATCCACTGGAATATGTCTTTGTGGATAATTTTCTTTCTACAAATGTGAGCTTATTTCCACTGTAAGTTTGTTGTTTCATGTCATTGTGCAAATAGGTACTAATATCATAATGGAACTATTTTTCCACCAGAATCAGAATCACTTAAATATGAATCAAAGAAATTACCTTCTTGCTTTGTTGTTGAAATTGAAGTTAAATTCTCATTCTAAATCTAATGTCTCAAAAGCTTGTGATGTAGCATGCTAATCATATGCAGATTGACTCTCACAACCTCCTTCTACCAGTAAAAATAAAAATGTGTATACTGTCTTATGAAATGTGGACATTTCTGGAAAGTATCTCACTATCAAAAATGAGATTACTCTCTTCCTCTGTCCTCAGTGCACATCCATGGAATTGTGTATATTTAGTAAAAGCAAGAAGAATTTTATAAGAATATCTAAATCAGTTGCTATTAGAATCCAACTGAATTAAATCCAAAAAATGTAAAGTGGAAGCCAATTTATCTTTCTATTAGCTAAGGGGAGATAACTTTATTCAACATTAGCGTCTTTGTTACACAAAAAAATTACTTGTTTTTAAAAGCAGTTTTATTTATACATGTATTTATCCAGACTAGAGCCTTCATCTTGGTTGTTATAGCCACAACACACTTATTCTCTTTACTTTTCATATTGAATTGTAAAATCCCCTTTGAGGATCATATTGCATTCTCTTTAATCTTCTCCATAGTGTTGAGTTTCTTTGTTTAATGGCATATCAATCTTTGTAGGTTATTTAATGCCAAAGCCATCCTTGTAGAAGAACAATAGTGGTATTATTTTACCTCCTCCCGCATAGCTGGGGGTGTGGGGATAAGGGCTTTATACCTTTCCCAAGAGTAGTATTCCTAAAGTGAACCTAATAGCATTACTGGAATTTGAACTCACTTCCTATGATGTTACAGTCCAGCATGTTAACCACCATTCTACAAGAGATCTCAATGGAGATTTTAGAAAAAATTAAAAGTTACAAGGAGTCAAATCTGAATTATTTTTGGGGGTGATATATTTTGTTACATAAAAACCCAAAACAGAAGATACACTACATGAGATATAAAAAAAATCTTGTCACTTTTTTAATGTGAATGTGATGGTTGTATAGTACAATTGCACCTCATTACTGACTGAGTAACTCTACAGAAGAGTCTCCACTGATTGGTTCAAATAGTTCTCTGCATATTCAAAATGGCTGATATGTTCAATTTAGTCTTTGTAATGCTGCTTTTCCAATTGTTAACAATTTTTATCCTTAATTGATGGAACTCAAATAAATGTTTTTTTGTTTGTTTTTTTTTGTTTTTTTTTCCAGTCAAGTTTGATTGTATTTTTTAATGATGGAGGTTCCCATGACAGAGCTGTAAAATTTATAGAAACTATGAAAGCAGAACATGTGAGTTTCTTTCTTTCTTTTTTTTTTTTTTTTTTTTTTTTTTATTATCATAGAAAATGATTTTGGCGATCAAAATGTCAATGTTTTCTTAAAAACTGTTTTAAAGATTGTTGTATTGGGGTAAGGAAACAATACACAGTGAAACAGAGTTAATTATTTATTAATTCAAATGGTACTGTCCAACTAGTATTATAAGTCTCTCGCTGTTAGAGGTACGACCGAAGTTGGTCTTCTACTGACTGAGATCTTTCAGAGGTCTTCTGTCTCTGCTTCTCTTCTGTCTCTCTTTTATACTTCTGGTATCGCGGAAGTAACATGGTACAAACCACTATACAACAAAGATGAAGATTGACTAAAAATGTTGAGAAAAAGGTTCTAAATGATGAGTCTGCCAGCTTGCAAAATCAGGAATCATAATTCTATCCTTTACCTGTACTTGAACATTGATCACTGGTTTCATTCACCAAGCACAACTCATGATTCATTGTTTCTCTTTCAGAATTAGACACAGTGTTGTAACTCTGCTGATAAAGAATTGTAAACTATTGTTGAGTTGGGGGCGTTGTCACTTTATCCAGAACAACAGCTGAAAGTTGTTGGTCATTGATTTTTTCATAAAAGATACAAGTTCACAAATATTCTATTGATTTTATTAACTTATTTTTTACCTAAGCTGAGCATTTTTAAGTTATCATTTCGGCTGGATGTAGAATCCTTGTTAACTGCTAATATATTATCGTTTCCAATCTTACCAGAGTAACTTGCTATAGTCCACCCCAAACCCTGTTGAGGCTTCAACTGAAGTGAGTCGAACTAAACCACAGACTCTATCTCTTTTCTGTTGATACAGCAGTGCATTAACCAATCAGTTGTTTTCCTCATTCCAGATGGGTAACATGTTTTTGACCCTGCTCAGGACCTTGGGATCACCAATCCATTGTTTTCCTCATCCCAAGTAGTTGGTTGGTTAGTTGGTTGGGTGGGGTGTGTTTTATGGCATATCAATCATTGTTGGTTATTTAATGCCAAATCCTGTTTTTACATATATATATATATATATGATCAAGTATATTTTGTTAATAATACTTTTAAATGAACCTGAACTGTTTTTTTTTTTGCACATAGTTAAATAGTTTCAAGTATTTCTATGTAATATGAATAATTCTATTTACTATTAATCATTTGTTTGCACACAGTTAAATGGTTTCAAGCATTGATGCATAACAGTAATAATTTAACATCAGTTATTTGTTTGATATGTAAGAGATTGGTAATTTCATTTTTAAATGAGTTAGAACTAATTTATTAGCACACTAGTATTGCTATTGTTTCTACACAGTTAAATATTTTCAACTATTGCTGTTTAACACTAATAATTCTATTCAATATTAATCATTTGTTTGCAAAGAGAGAAGTGGTTACAAGTATTGCTATTTAGCATGACAATTAAGTAAAAATAAAGTTGGCGACTGTAGTCGAGGATGGCCTGAAAGCTCCCTTTTCAATAGCTACTACACTGAGGTGTAGGGGAGGGTGCTACTCTTTCCCCTGAATTGCTCTACTTTACCCTTGATATGTACCTTATAATGCTGATTGTTAAGCAAGGAGGTATCAAGTACCATTTTTAAGTCTTTGGTATGACTCAACCTAGGATTGAACCCCAGTCTTCCAGGCCATTGGCGAACACTCTACCCACTAGGCCAATGAGCATGACTATTAAATATCAGTTATTTGTTTTCACACAGTAAAATCATCGAACTATTCTATTCCTAACAATTCAGTTAAGCATAAGTCATTTGTTTGCACTCAGTTTAAACGTCAAACAGTTCAATTTGACCCATAGATAGGACCCTATCAGGTGCCACCACTCCAAGCCAGAGTGGACCTAGGAGCAATGGCAAAGAAAGGGTATTCAGCACCCCTCAAAGCTCCAACATTACTAGAACCTAATCATCAGATTTTTTTGTCATATCCAAGACACACATTGTGAGTTGGGGTGGGGATATCTGGTCGGTTTATTCTACAGTCCCAGCCAACTGGGCTCATCCCATTTGGGTGACACATCTTTGACACCTCCTTAGACTCTATGATCACCAAGTTATTGTTTTCCTCATCTCAGGTGGGTGACATGTCTGACCTTTCCTAGGGCCCTGGGATCACCAATCCATTTTATTCATCCCAGATAGGTGACCCCTCTTTAAACTCTGGAATCACACATCCATTGCCAATCCTGCACTGACCATCCTATGACATTTTCAGCAAAACAGATTTTTAAAGTATTTGGCACCAGTTTATTTCTTAAGGAGTTCTATCATTCTCTCACCCCCAAAAGATTTTTGTTTTTAATTCTTGGATTTTCTTTTTTTTTTGTGTGTGTGTGTCCAGCCTGATGTTGTTCTGGTGCAGAGCAGTGAAGTTGTGTTGGAGTCTGATGAAGTTGAACGAGTCTTTGGTAGCCAGTCATACCAAATGGCAGCAAAACAAGGTAAACAGCAAATCTCAGTGGGCATGGAATTGATTTCCTATGCAGAAAAAAAACATGTTGAAGATACCTGTTCAAATAATGTATACAATAATAAAACTAATAATTCTGTCCCATAATAATTGTTGAATTTTGTGTATTTAAATTTATATACAATTGTAATAACTACTATGGGACTGAAATAAATGCCTCTCATCATCAAGGCCAGCTGACAGCAAGAGTTTCCTTGGCTCTCTTTCTTGCCATCCATTACTATTGGCAAGTCGTTTAGACAGCCTCTAGTTTTTGCTGGTCAGTCAACAATGGTATGTCCACATATGTAAATTTGTCTTTACTTCTCCAGCAATGCCCAGCATATCTTGCTAATCTTATTTGGATAGTTGGTGTGATGGGAAGTAAGTGGCCATACAGCTTCTGTTTTGTATGGTCCTGCTTACAGGATTTGTTCGAAACAGATGTCCCTATCCCTTTATAATTTTGATGATGATTTAGTTTTAATGCTTCATCTAAAGATGAAAATAAATAAAAGATGTTATTAATACTACTATTATAAAAAAATGGTTTGATTTGATCTATCAACAGAATAAGGGATGAGTTAATAAATTTCATTTGATCTGGAAACACAATAAGAGATCAGTTTATAGGTTTGATTTGAACTTTGATTTGATCTCGAAACAGAATAACAAATGAGTTTATTGGTTTGATCTGAACTTTGATTTGATCTTGAAGCAATAGGGGATGGGTTTATTGGTTTGATCTGAACTTTGATTTGATCTTGAAACCATAGGGGATGGGTTTATAGGTTTGATTTGAACTTTGATTTGATCTCAAAACAGAGTAAGAGATGAGTTCATAGGTTTGATTTGAACTTTGCCAAACCAATGGCTTTTTGTAGCTCATTTGGTAGAAAAGTTGGTGCATTTAATCCAAATATTTTCAAGGCAAATGTTATACATGAGTTCAAGTCTTAAAGAAAACATATCCTTTGTTATCATGTTCACTTTGTGTTCTTTTTCATTGAATGATAACTGGCAAGCAACTAAAATTTTAAAGATAAAAAAAAATTGTCAAAAATTGTTATTGCAAAATTTAAATAGTTTGATCTTAGTAAATTACACTCATGCTATAAAACTTCTAATTTGTTGTTTATATTTTATTCTTTTAAAGAAATTTTTTTTTTTTTCGTTTGTTTATCTTTCAGGTCCAGTGATTGGACTCGAGTTGTGTGGATACAATGTTATAAAATATTGCCAAGATCAGATTGTTAATATCATGAAGGGTACAACTGGTTTGGTATTTGTCAGTCAAAACAAGACCCTCGCCAACAAACAAATTGAAAATTTCTTTAATTATGCTGATATGCAAATGAAGATCTAAGTTTTAATTTATTCCAATCTCTCAATCATTTGTGCTGTTTTTTTTGTTTTTGTTTTTTTTTTTTTTTAGACGGTCTTCAGTCTTGTTAGACTGACCAGTGTCTGCTGCATTGTCGTCTTATATGACATGAAGTCACACGACTGACCACAACGATCTACTGCTGAATTCTTGTCATCATTTTTTAAAGATAAAAAACGAAAAAAACAACAAATTCCACCAACATTTATTTGCTTCCTTGTTTTCATAATTATTGGATTATTTTACTGAAGATATTTTCAAAAATTTGTTTCTTCAGTTTAGTTTTCATAAATTTTTTCAAATTTTATTCATTGTTTTTTTTTTATGTTATTTTTGTTAGCAGATTTTTCTAAATTTTTTCCTTTACACAAAACAAGATTTCCATGAATTACTTTTTGTATAATTTCATACTAGTCTTTTAAAATTTTACTTTTAAAATTAAATTTAAGTCACAAATATTTCTTTTTATGAATTTAAGAAAAATATTTTCAATTCTATTTTCCTTCTCATAAGTTTGTTAATAAAAAATCAATTTAAAAAAATCTTTAAAAAAAAAAATTTCCCCCTTCCCTCCATCACTTATACGATTATTCTCCTTCCATCCTAATCTTTTTTTTTTACTCTCCCCTATGAGTGTAGCCAATTTCCAAACTGCTGCTTGGAACTGATAGACACAAATCAACCTTAAACTTCTTTGATCTCCATAGCAAAAAGAAAAATTGACAGAATTCATTCAGGAATTTCTGGAAATCCAGTTTTATTCAGGCGTTATCTGCTGAGAAAAAGAAAAAAAAATCTTTTCTTTTTTTTAAAAAATAATACAAAGCTAAAGTGTGTGTGTGTGCGTGTGGCTGTGTCTGTATATGTGGGTGTATTTTTCTTCTTTTCCTCAAATTAACAAAAAAAAAAGGCAAAATTTCAAACTGGGTATCCTGCAAAATTGCATTATGGCCCCGTACATATTCAGTTTGTCTTTAAAACTTGCTTAAAAAAAAATCAGCAAAAAAAAATCTGTTTGCTTGATATTTTATTTGTCTGAAGATGTGTTTTTAAATATAACTTTTTTCTTTGTTGTTTTTACATTTTTCAAAATGGATTCCTTCAGTGAAGTGCATTTAAATTTTTCTTTTGTTTTTTATTTATTCAATTTTTTTGCCAATGTTCCTCCACATTAAAAGCCTACTCAAACCTCAACTTCTTTAGCTTGTTTGGTGAATTTTCTAATCAAGCAAGCCCTGATCTTATCCTTTGAGCTGGCATCTAGGCTCTCATACTCTCCTCCTATCCATACCGATAAATCTTAATCCTTTTACAAAATGAACTTCTTGTATTAGCTGTCGAGTCACCATTTGTCATTTTGTCTTATATAAAACTGGTTTTCAGGATTACGTTGTTTGTTTCTCGAGAAAGATTCATTATGATGTAAATAATCAGAAAACCAGGAATAAGTCATTAAAAAGAATTTACCCTATGTTTTGTTTTCATTAGCCAAAAGCATCTCCTTTTTCCAAGAACATTTTGATTTATTTGGGTAGGGGTAAGGGAATGCCAAGAGCCCAATTTGCAGCTGATGTGGCCCAATGCTTGTAAACATCTTGCCTATGTCTACCCTGGTGGAGGTTAAACTTTAATTTTCTACCTTCTTTACTTCTATTCTGTTAGGGTGAGATACAAAATATTCAGTTGTAGATATTGATTAAAGCTGACCATGTCAGGTACAAGGTCAAACAAATTTTTGCCTCCATTATTAAATTTGACAAGGTAAAAAAAAAAAAAAAAATACCAAGATTTTTAGTTTTTTACCTCATTTGTGTTAAATTTTTCTCATAATCACCATCTTCTCATTCTCTTTTCCTACTTAGCAAATGATAGAAATTTTGGGCAAGTTTGTGTGTGTGTGTGTGTGTGTGTGTGTGTGTGTGTGTGTGTGTGTGTGTGTGTGTGTGTGTGTGTGTGCTATAACACAGAAATTAAAAGTACTTATTCCAATAGTCTTATGCTTTTGGAAACATCTCACATTGCAAAAGCATGTAACTATTAATTGTAATATGCGGTTTTGATTTGTGTTATACTGCACACACACACACATATATATATATATATATATATATATATATATATATATAGTGATTTAAAAAAAGTTTCTTTCCTAATATTTATGAAAATATTGGGCATTTAAGTCTTTAGAGTATAAAATATTTGTATTTTTGTAAAGATATACAAGTATCTACACTGGTAGAAAAAACATTTTCTGTCTACTGCCAAATCCACTATCACTAAAAGTAGCTGAAAATGAATTTTTTTTTTAATCATAAACTTTAAGCGTTTAATGATCGATTTTAAAAAATCATTACTAGAGTTATTCAGATTATCTGCCCTTAACCAGTTCTTTGATTATTGCTTTTTGTTTTTCTAGCATCAGAACATGTTGCATAACTTTACATTACTATGTGTTTATTTCATTTTATTTATTTATTTATTTTTTAAGAGAAAATTCTTTTTAGAATGCTAGAATGAAATTTCTCAAAAGTTATAAATGTCATGATATTTGTAAAAACTAAATTTAGACCAATGTTTTTCTTGTCTTTAGGTACTTTGTGTGTTAAACTAGGCTAACACAACATTGTTAGTGAGTTTGGTTCTTACTTGGTGCCCAATTCTTTTAACCTTGTGCCAAACTAATCTAAGCTTAGTAAATGATTACTTCTGTACTCTTGTCTTTGAACTGATCCTTTTTTTTTTCTCAAGTTAAAATCCTTAAATATCCATTTCTTTAAAATTTCTTAATTTTTCTATTTCAAAAATTTTTGTGTCTGATCTGTTAAAAAAAAATGAAATAAACAAATGGGATGATCTTAAAAGTCCAAAAGAGAAAATTACATATTTTTCTCTCTGTTCAGAATTCTTGAAACTGTTGATTTAAAAAAAAAAAAATTTAAAAAAAAAAATTTTTTTTTTTTTTAAAAGAAGAAAAAAATTGTTTTATTTTTCATCTTGTCATTATTTGTCTTCAGATTTTTGTCCAGAATTTTCTTTTGCAATGTTTTTATTGTTACAACTTTTAGTCTTTCCTTCTGTACTTTCCCTCCAAAATTTATAATTGTAAATTATAAAAAAACAAATCACCTCTCTCTCTCTCACATATATATATATATATATATATATATATATATATATATATATATATATATAAAACATTTTCTTTTCATTATAAAATATTAAGAAATACTGAATTTGTGATGAAATTATGATAATCCTACTTATAGGAATCAATATTTGTTTGGAAAAGGAAAAAAAAACAAAAAAAACAAAGAGAAAAAAATATTTACCATTACAATTCAGAAGTTCTCAAATGTATTTGTTGCCATCTTTGTCTTTTTTTCAACTTTCATTTTTAAGTTTTAGACACTTATGTTTTATTTTCTCTTCTAAGGTAAAAGATATTGTTAATATGTAACACATTAAAACTGTAACAAAATTTGATACACTTGTCTGTAAGTCAAATATTGATTACTTTTTGGGGTGGTGTATGTCTATGTTCAGAATCATCTTGTTTTTTTTTTTTTTTTTTTTTTTTAATGGTTTCTGGAGAAAACCTCCTACAGAATTTGTATTCTTGATCTTTTAAAGTTAGAACTGATGCTGAAATAGCATCCAAGATATGACAATTTCTGATTGATTTACTTTGTCATATGAATTAATTTTTTTGATGAAATAAAATAAAAATGCTGTAAACATATCATGTAAAATGACTGACAATATTTAACATGTGATGGCATTCAAGGTACAAATACTAAACTTTTTGACAGGGATATTTTTTGTATGATTAAGTATTTAATGTTTATTAAAATCTGGCTTTTTTGCTAAAAGGTTGCATAATTTCTGCTTCTTTTGTACAAATTGAACTAAGATGCAGAATGTTAACGCCATCAAATATGATATATAAAATTTATTTTCTCTTTGATTTTCTTCTTCTTCTCGTTGTTGTTGTTGTTATCATTATTATTATTATTATTATTATTATGATTATTATGATTATTCCCTCTCTCTCTCTCTCTCTCTCTATATATATATATATATATATATATATATATATATATATATATATATATACTGGTGCTGTCTGCTAGTATCATTCACTGTGAAATTTTTATCTATGATTATTATCATTATGATTATTACCTGACTCCATCCCATTTTTAAAGATCTCAAAATGTGTGGAATAAGTTATGTGCCCTCATACGAACAACAGACATCATCTGAAGAGCTGAAATTACCGATCAAAACAAAAATTTTAACTTTAACTCTTCAGTTTGAAAAAAAATCTCCTTATTGAATGTTTTTTATTTAATATTTTATCTGACAAAAATACCAAAGGAAGAAGTAATTTAGATGAGAACTTCCGGTTGTCTTGCATAAACAGGAAGAAGCTGGAGTGACTTCCCTTGGCATAAAATTATTTCCCTTATATTTATATAACTTGCATGTAAAGTGATAATGAAAGTGGAGAGATTTTAAACATATTTTGTGATCTTAATTCGTTTGTATTTTATCATTTATTTTATTTCATTATTTAAAAAACCCTGAGGGAACACCCCAAATTTGATCACAACCTCTTGTATTTTTTTCAATACCATATCTTTTTTAATTTATTTTTTACAAAATTTGCCCCCACTCGTGAGATTTTTTGCAAGTAGATGGGGGAGTCGACCATTATGGGAAAAAGAAAAAATATGAATAAAATTAATCTTTTTTTTTTTTATGAATTTGTATTCTGCCCCCCTGCCAAAAAAATTAACCAAAAATATTAATACTTGGATAAATAATGATTACAGAAAGAGCCAGTTTTTTGTATTGTTAAAATTAGCAGTAAAAAAAAACATATGTAAAGAGCAAGTGAAAATACATCAAATAGAAACTTAGAGAAATGTTTTAACTTCTGCTGCCTTTCCTCCATGACAGAATTTAAGGAATTTTCAGAAATGAATTGGTAGTGACAAGCACAAAGGCTGGAAACAAACTTGCTATCTCCACAAATACCCACCATTTTCCTAATTTGCATAAAACCTTTAATTAGAACTAAAGAGACATACACAGTCTTGCTACTTGTCTTTCATGTTCAATTTTGTCTTAGCGTTATTTCTTTTGCTTAGTTCTTGTTCTGTTTAATTCTAAAATCTATCAACTTTATTCTACTTAATGGGATTGAAATTCCAACAAACAGTGACCTTGATGTGATCAACACACAACCTTCTAATTTGGTGTCCATGGTAGCAAGTTCACTTCCAGCCAGTGCATGAATAAAAGGCCTTCAAATGAGCTGCAAGGTTTTGAAAAAAAAGAAATATTCACTCTAGTTTGACTGCCTTTTGCAAAATTATTTTTTATTCTGTAAGGCACTTCTGTAAAATTATCCTGTTATCAAAATCTTTTTACATTTATGAAATAATTTTATATTATTAAAAAAACAAAACAAAAAAGCACCACCACCACCACCACCACCACCACCAAAAAAAAAAAAAACATTGAATTTTTGTAAAATTTATTTCTGCTGTCCAATTGAAAACTTTACAATCTGATGTTCACAATTTTAAAAAAATTTAACTAAAAATAATTTCTATTAGTCTCACATTAAATATAGATCTTATAAAGTTTTACAACCAAATGCCTTTCCTGATGCCAACTTCTAATCTTTTTTTTTTTTTTTTTTTTTTTTTTTAGAGACCATGAAATAAATGTTTGGGTTTTCTTTTTGTTGCTTATTGAATCTTTAGCTTTAATAAATTTCCTTTTGTTACATTTCTAATTGCAAAGAAAACTCCTCTTTTATGTTAAGATCGAAATGTCATGTTTTCATTTGTAACTTTAAAATGACTTTTGTATTTTTATTTCATTTTTTTTATTCATTTATTCTTTTTTTTTAAGATCAAGAACAAGATCTCAGAATTTTGTTAAAGTACAAAATTTAAACAATAATTCAGAAAGAATTGTTCATATATATAAGAGAAATAATAAAAGACAGGGAAATATTATTGTAGGCTAAGTAATTACGGGTTTAAAGTTTTGTATGATAAAATATTCTCATTGCATATAGAAAAGGTCTGATAACAAATACAGAAAACATAACCAGCTTACTTGGTTGGTTTTATAGCGTCTCAAACTTTTTAGGTCATTTAACACTGAATTATATTTCAAACAATTTAGTTTAATATAAGTATTGTTTTTGTTTACAAACAGTTAAACGTCAAACAATTTAGTTTAGCATAAGTATGCAGTATAGTTCTGTTAGACATATAGATAGAACCCTATCTGGTGCTACTGCTCTGGGCCAGAGTGGCAATGAAGGGGTACTCCACATTCCCCAAAGCTCCAGCATTACTGGAACCTCACCGTCAGATTGTTTAGTGCCATATCCGGGACACGCGTTGTTGTTGAGGGGGTCTTATCCCTCTGCAAAGAAGCAATCGGTGTATTCTACAGCCCTAGCCAACTGGGCAAATAACCAACTTGGGATCCCCTCTCTATTAAACTGAAAAACTGGACAAGATTTGAAAGAGTTGCTAATTAGTATAAAATATTGATGAATCTGTAGGAAGTAAGGTAACTTGTGATGATCGAAATACTTTGAACACAATAATTATCTAATAACAATAATTTTCAAATAGATCTGTTTGACCTTAATAGGTATTATCACTCTGAGTCAGAGTGGACTTGGGAGTAATGGCAATGTTGGGTTGACTCTACACTCTAACATATTTAAAGTTCAATGTTTGCCAATTGTCCTTTGTGTGGCGTATTTTGAGTGACTTTTTCCAAGTTGAAAATCTTTTTAAATCACTTTAGAGCTGTATAGCCATGAGGAATATGTGGGAAGCATTACTTATACAAGCAAAGATGATTTTAAAGATTTAACCTGTGAAAGAAGAAAAGAAGACAACTTGTTTGTATTAAATGTTTGACCTTCAGAAAATAATACAAACAAAACTTGATTGTTATTGTCTATAAAAGTCACTCCTTCAAAAGAATTCCTTATTAAGTATGTAATTTCTTTTATTTTCTGAGAAAATTTTCTGAAATTCAATACAATCTTGTAATTAAGTGTTTGTTTGGATTTTTTTAAATAACTATATAAACTGGTGACTTGTTGGGTCACCATATTGATTGATTGATGTCAACTTGTCTACGTTTATTTATTCTATGTCTTTTTCATACATTTATATTAACATTTTTTGGGAAGTTATTTCTTATGAGTTTTTTGAACACAGTTACATATTAAGTATTCCTAGCTAATACAATGACTTGTTCACAGTTATATGGTTTCAAGTTTTTCTATCTAATACTAAGGAAATTTATAAGCAAATCTATTTGACATATAAATGGGATCCTCACAGCTACTATCCTCTTAGAATAGACATACATCATCATTGTTCCTTGCGCATTTTGAGTGACTTTTTTTTTCTTTTTTTTTTCTTTTTTTTTTTATATTGAAATCCTCTTCAGTATTGTCACTTACTTCACTTTCACTAAATGTTATACATGTTATGAGAGTCACTTCTGTTCCTCTCATTCCAAGTTAAAATTTGCATTGTAGGCAAATTCTCACAAATCACTTTGGATCTGTCATCTTGATTTCACTCATTACTATTGTAGGTATATAGAGAAAATAAAAAAACATATCAAAGAAGCTCAAGATTTGCGAAGGGCATAAAACTTCTTTGTTTCATGGTGGTGTAGAGATATTGTATATTGGTATGTAATTTTGAAATGAAGGAACAAGATATATAATTAAGCTACTCGCAGAAAAGGGAAATACAAAAAGAAAACGTTAAAAAAAAAAAAAACATATTTGGTGACATCATAATGGATACAATATAATGGAGACCTTATTGTATGAGTGTAAAAATTGAGAAAAGCTGTAATAAAATGTACATTATTGATGTTCATTGTGGAATTAGAGCTGCGCAGAAAGGATTGAAATTAGAAGAAATAGAAGAGCAAGGGATTTTCAAGGATCTTGAAAATTATTTCATATATGTATATTTTTCATGTTGCTAAAAATGCATAGAGTAGCATTTCTCCACCTTTTTATCCTTGTGGAGTTCTTGAATAGTTTTCATGTCTTAAGGAACCTATGCATAACAATAATTTTATACTATTATTAATAACTATCTCTTAACTATCTTATGAATTCCCTTGCAGCCTCTTGCATAATTTTAAGCTTCCAGACAACTCTGGTTTTGAAACACTGGCTTACAGACTTACCATTTATTTTGTTACTACTTTTAGGCAGACATTTACTCATTATGATAGATATAATCTTTTGAAGGTATTGAATGATGCATAAAGGTTTCATGTTGCTGAAAATGCTGATTGATTTTTACTTATCTAAGAGTTTGTTCTTATTTTTAAAGGTGGTAAAAAAGGAGAACATTGAAAACTGCACAAACTTTTTAGGGTCACCTAATGGTAGATATAATTGTTTTCTAGTGAGTATGATTCTAAAGTAAAAAATATTATTATTATTATTATTACTGGGTTGGTTGGTTGGTTGGTTTTTTATGACATATCAACCTTTGTAGGTTATTTAATGCCTTATCCATTTTTATACGAATAATCAGTTCTATTTCAAACAATTCAGTTTAGCATGTGTACACACTTTAATTGTCAAAAATATTTCTATTTCAAGCTATTCAGTTTGGTCAAACATTTCTAATTCAAACAATTCAGTTTAGTATAAGTATGCAGTTTAGTTCTATTTAACCCATTGATAGGCCCTATCAGGTGCTACCATTCCAAACCAGAGTGGATCTGGGAGCAATGGCAATGAAGGGGTGCTCTATATTCCTCAAAACCCCAGCATCATAGGAACCTCACCATCAGATTTAGTGTCATATCTAGGACACTCCTTGTGTGGGGGGCTCCTCTACAGAGGTGCAGTCGGTGTATTCTACAACCTCAGCTGACTGGGCAATACACAGAGTTAAATGTAAAAACAGTTTTATTTCAGATAATTCAGTTTAGCATAAGTACACAGTTTAGATGTCAAAACAGTTCTATTTAAGCAATTCAGTTTAGCATAAATATGCAGTTTAAATGCATAAACAGTAAACTCTAAAAACCACAGTTTAGTTCTATTTGACTCATAGATAGGACCCTTATCAGATGCTATCATTCCGGGCCAGAGTGGACCTGGGAGCAATGGCAGTGAAGTGGTGCTCTGCATTCCCCAAAGCCCCAGCATCACTGGAACCTCACCAATCAGATTGTTTAGTGTCATATCCAGGACACTCGTTGGGGGGATCTGCAGTTGGTGTATTCTACAGCCCCACCGACTGGGCAATTATATAAAATTATGCTAAGAGGAAGAATTTTAATTATCCAGATGAATTATCCAGATGACAGCACTCAAATCAACTTGAATACTTCTGAAGATTTGTGTGGACTTGTCACTTGACTTCAGTTAAAACTAGTGTGAAAAACTTGCATAGAGTGAAAATAATAATGGACTTCATTATTATTTTAAAATAATATTCTTTTGTTATCATAATTATGATTTATATATTTTAATATAGAGAAAATAGAAAAACAAAATAATCCAAAAGTGATGAATTTTTTATGAAGGAAAGTCAGCATTAAAATGTTTCAGTTTTTGTAAACCTTCATCAGGACTTTAAGATGGTGAAAACAAGTGTGACAAAACAATGATGGATGTTTTAATAAAATACAATAACAGGAAAGAGAAATATATATACAAAAAAAGATTATATAACCCTTCACTTTTGGATTACTTTGTTTTTCTATTTTCTTCATACTGTCAGATTAATTTCCATTATTTACTTGCATATATTGATATATAAGTGTGTGTGTATATATATATATATATATATTATATATATATTATATATATATATATACCAAAGACTTTAAAAATGGAACTTGATACCACCTTGCTTAACACTCAGCATTATAAGGTACGGTTCAAGGGTAAAGTGGAGCAATCCAGGAATTGGAGTAGCGCCCTCCCCTACACCTTGGTGTAGTAGCTATCGAAAAGGGAGCCTTCGGGTCACCCTCGACTATGGTCGCTAACTTTACTTTTTATATATATATATATATATATATATATTATATATATATTTAATTCATGGAATATAGACTGCGGCCTTGGGTTTCATGGAGTTTTTTTTGCAAAACAACAATCATCTGACATTTTCTTAACTGTCTGATGATTGTTGTTTTTGCAAAAAACTCCATGAAACCCAGGGGTTGCAGTCTATATTCCATGAATTAAATATTTATATAATAGCTCTATCCTAGATATTGAGCACTCTCCATATTATATTGCACTTGGTTCAACACATAC
>CAUZXS010001815.1:7500-97500 GCA_963585895.1 Sepioteuthis lessoniana
ACTACAAATCCTTGAAGCCCTACATATAAAAAAAACAAAAAAACCTAGAATCAATAGAATTAATTTCAAAAATAGTGACAATGTTTTAAAATGCCTTTAGTTTTGTTTTTGTTTTTTTGGTGGGGAGGGGGTAAATATTCTATATTTCTTGATAATATTCTTTTTCCGAAAGGTCCGAAAGTGCTTTGGACAATTTTGGTAAATTCATCCATCAATTCCAACCTGAAAACAAGACACTTATCAGGAAACTTGAAAGGATCTTAATAAAATTATATAGACAAAAGTAAGTGAAGTTAGCGACATTAGTCGAGGGTGACCCGAAGGCTCCCTTTTCAATAGCTACTACACCGAAGTGTTGAGGAGGGCTCTACTCCTTTCCCAGGATTGCTCCACTTTACCCTTGATCTGTACCTTATAATGCTGAGTGTTAAGAAAGGCAGCATCAATTACCATTTTTTGAGTCTTTGGTATGACTCAACCTCTACTCATTAGGCCAATGTATCTTTAATTTTTAATCAAATATGCTTAAATGAAAATGAAAAACTGCTGCCCAACTATATATATATATATATATATATATATATATATATATATATATATATATACACACACACACAGACACAGACACACACACACATGTAAGGAGGTATCAAGTACCATTTTTAGTTTCTTTTGTATGACCAGACCTGGAATATTGGTGAATACTTTACCCAGTAAGCCAATGGGCTTTTTTATATATATTTATATATATATATATAAAAACCTTCCTTAATTATTTGGTTCCATAGTACTTTTGGCTATCATCATGAGGTGTGTGCATTGCAAAAATGGTACAACCTTTGCACATACATTATTACTTTATAAGAATTAAGCATTTAATTTTTATATTGGTGTATTGTTGTAGCATTCATTTTGTAATTTGATTCTATAATTAGCAGCTACAGCAGCTAAAGACATTTGAGCACATTCAGGTAACCTTTATTAAAAATGTAGTCATGCAAGTACAATAATAATGCTAATGTGTGTATATTCAATAAACTACCATCATGTCTCATTAAACTACCATTACTCCAGTAGTGTGTGGTATTTGTAATTTTCCTCTGAAATCACTATTACATCGGTCAAATATGAAACAGGCAAATCTTAAACATATTCATATGAATTTACAATCTATTGCAGTATCATGAAACTGACCATATTAACAACATACTGTAGTTGTCTGACTGCCTGCATGGGTGCTGCAACGTTCTGTTCAGTGTTTACAATTAGTGCATCAGCTGTCGGAAACTGTTTGATATAGCATTAATATAATACTTAATTTGTATTAGATTTATTATTTTAGGTTAATCTCTGTCTTAATTTGTTAAATATGTTCACTAAATTTGTGTTGAAGGTGGAAATATTTGTGGCAGTCTGCTAGAGTTAGGGTAAGTGGTGCATATCAATCTTTAGTACTGTTCCACTGTTTCCATACAATCAATAGACATACATATATAATTTGTATCTAAGTTGACCGACCAAAAAGCTCCCTTTTCATTAACTACAACATTGAGGTGTAAGGGGAGGGTGCCACTTCTTTCTCTGGATTGTTCCACTTACCCTTGATCCATACTTTATAATGTACTATTCTTTGAGTCTTGGATATGACTGGATCTGGGATTAAATCACGGTCTCCCAGGTTATTGGCAAACACTTTAAGCATTATGCAAATGGACCAGTTATATATATATATATATATATATATATATATATATATATATATATATTGACCTAGTAGGTAGAGCATTTGCCAATGGCCTGGGAGATTGGGGTTCAATTATATGTCGCCTTGCTTAATCTAGTAGTTAGTCACTCAGAGAAAACTAATCCAAATTCTTTAGTTTAATAGTAGTATATCACTTTATATGTAATTTTTAGATAAATTTTTAATTAGCACTACTATTATACAGTCCTACTTTGACCCTTGAATAATTGATAATTATTACATATTAAAAGTATTACTAATATTCATCCAATTTATACATTAGGGCCATTATATTGAAATTATCACGTGTGTGTGTGTGTGTTTAAACATTGAATTATTACGTATATATAGTATAGTTTAAATCTATTTCTATATCTACATTTAAATATTAATTCCTTTCCCTTATTTAATAAATTTTTAGTATCTTTAGATTTCAAAATGCATTTTTTTTCTTTTTTTCTTCCAGGCATAAATTGCATCTCCTATTTAAACTACTTGTCAAAGAACATTTTTTTGATGATTTTCTAATATATTTGTGGGGTTAATCCATGGTTTTTTAGATTCCACTAATATTTAGATAAAGCCATTTGGTTCTTGAGTAAAGGGTTACTAAAAGATTGCTTGTGGTTGTACCATCCTAACTTCTATTTAAGCAAGGATATACCAATGTATATTTTTCCCTTAAAATATGTTCTTAAGGAAAAATGTTAACTTGGTAAACTACATTTTCCAAGTTATATTTTCCATCCATGGGGCATTCTTTTGTTGGTTGGTTGTTTGGATTTTATGTCATATCAACCTTTGTAGGTTATTTAATGCCAAATCCATTTTTATACAAATAATCATTTCTATTTCAAGCTTTTCAGTTTAGCATAAGTACTTAGTTTAGTTCTATTTAATCCATAGATAAGGCCCTATCAGGTACCACTCCGGGCCAGAGTTGACTTGGAAGTGATGGCAATGTAGGAGTGCTCCATATTCCCCAAAGCTCCACCATCAGATCGTTTAGTGTCATATCCAGGACACTTGTTGAGGGGGGGGTCTTACTCCTCTGCAGAGGTGCAGCTGACTGGGAGGGCATTCTTCTTTAACTCTAAAATTAAAAGAAGATTCATGTTTCCTTATTTCTCAAATTTGATCTATCTGTTAATTTCCTATTGTGGTTATAAATAATTTTGGAAATATTGTTAGTGCATGAGTAACTAATTTTGATGATATCTCTATTGAAAATTTTGCTTAAAGGATTATCTCTATTGAAATGCTTATCAATTAAATTTAACAAATATTTTCCCATATTAATAGTCAAAAGTTAGCAGAAAGGAGGGTCAAACCATATTATCTTTCTTTTTCTATTTTCAAAATTATTATTTTTATTATTGTTGTTAATATCACCCTTTCCATAGTTATTATTCTTAGAACTCTTGCTCTTATTCACAGTGTTGTCTCATTCAGTTGTATTAACTTTCTTTATATCAAAGTATTCAAGTTTGATGGAAACCACTATTATACAGGGATTCATTATAACTTCCTTCATTTTCCTAAAAAAATGTTTTTGCAAGATGATAACCTGTTAATTCTTGAATTGACTTCATTAGGTATCTGTTTGATTATAGATCTAAGGTGGTTTGAATTGACATTGATATAGGCAGGTATGTGGTTATTCTTGTTAAATGGTTTGATATAGTGTTATTATCTAAATCAAATGTAACATCTAAGAAATTTACTATTTTTAAGTTGGAAGATATTTCAATTTTTAATCCTGTAAATGCTCTAATAATTTTCTTTCAAAATTTCAATGTTTTGGGGACATTACAAATTAGGTATAAAATTAAGTCCATATATCATTTAGGTCTGCAAATATACTTAAAAGAAATAATCCAAATAGAGTGTTCTAACAGGCTAGTATATTTATTCATTACCTATTGGAAAATTCTAAAAATAATTTTTAACCACAATATATGTATTTTTAAATTATAATTCCTTAAAAACCTTACTTAAGGTGAAATGTATTTCCCAATGTTGTGGGTTAAAAAAAAACCCATTTCTGTTCAAATCTCAATATGATGAAAAAAACTTATAATGGATTATCTCCATTGATTTTTTGTGATACACACACACACACACACACACACGTTTACATATACACATAGAGTTTAAGAATAATCTTTTGAACATTAAAGAAACTATTTTCATATACTTTGTTTTCTTGTTATTTACGTTATTAACACAACATTCCAGAAGATTACTTCTTCAGCTCTTGTTTACTATATAAGTTGTGCTTTTGGATTATGCACCTGAAGTTGTCTGAAGAATAAATTGGCCAAAAATGTCACACTGACAACATCAAGAATTCTCCAAATAATTTCTTTGAGTTGAGATCATTCATTTTGAACATTTTAACCTGAACTCTCCAATTAGAGCAGTATCATTTCAAAAATCTGAAAGCAATGGAAATCAGTGCTGAAAAATTTTCAACCCAACGAAGAAAACAATAATCTTCCCAACTAGGAAATATTTTAAGGTATCTTAAAAAGGATATTGTATAACTTGTGTCTAAGTCAATCTAAGATTAGGTCAACTCTTGATTTTATGTTCATGCAATCATTTACTTCATAGAATTAATATTTGAATTGATTGATTGCTACTTACCGTCCACATCATCTGTGTAAAACAATCTTAGAAAATATTACGCATGTATAGGTATTGTATTGCCTAAAAATGCAGTCATCAATATTTAGTCAGTATGAGGATAGATAGATAGATAGATAGCATTTGTGTGTTTCTTATATAATATGCTCTTAATTTAAGGAGCAAAAAAATATTCCCAAAATCAATGTTGGATGAAAAAAATTGATCTGGTTAGAAATTAAAGAAAATAACTAAATTCATAAATTCATTTACTTTGGGGTTAGAGAAAACCTTTGTAAAAAATGCAAAGTGAGAGGTTAATATTTTAATAAAAGGAAAAAGAATTCAGAAATTCTTTATTAAAAGGTAAGTGAAAAAGCTTTAACTGGGCAAAGTGGTGTAGCCGGAAAATTAAGCAGATTTTTTTTTCCTTTTTTTTTTTTCAAAGTGAAAAGAAAACATGATCATGTATTTATTAATATATTTCACAAGCACACATTTCTAAGATTCTAATGCAACTACATATCTAAACATGCTTACATTTAAATTTCTCATGCATGCACAAATTATATGTACTTTATCATCTACGTGTGTGTGTGTGTGTGTGTGTGTGTGTGTGTGTGTGTGTGTGTGTGTGTGTGTGTGCGCGTGCGTGTGCACACTCATACACACACATAGTTAAATACCAACACATGCAATTGTAAAACACAAGATGATTAATGATAGCATTTTGAATAAAAAGATCTATCCAGAAATGTATATGTAAACACAAACCAATGCAAATATGTAAATGATTTAGAAATTGTGGATGCACACAGGGAAAAGTTTTGAACAATTGAGGAAAACCACTAAAAAGTTTAAAAAGGAGTAAGTCATGTCAAAAGTTGTTTGAGAAAATTCATTTCTACCAAAAATGAGGACCCTGACAGCCCACCCATTTCCAACTACATCCCCACTCAGCCAAGTTTTCACTACGTGTCTAAAGAATAGCACAGATTTATGCAGTCTAACCTGCAATGAATTCACACCTTCTTCCAGACACACCCACTAAAAATGATTGGGAAGATTTAGAAATTCAACTTACCTGCCAATTGAAATGGGGACCAAGCGTCTACAAGAAACATATTGATTTATCAGTATAATGTAAAAAAAACAAATAAATAAATGGGAGAGAAAGGAGAAAAAAAAGGAAGATAAAGAGGAAAAAAAGGTCAAAAAGAAAATAAGGGAAGTCAGAAGAGGTGAGAGAGATGAGAGGAAACAGTTGAAATAGATAGGTGAAGAGAAGGAGTTAAATCAAAGAAGCGGATGGGAGAAAAGCAGAGAGAGGTTGGAGGTGCTTCTAAAGCAAGAGAGGGGGCTAAAAAGATGTGGGTGAAGGAAAAAAGACCTAAAGAAATAGATAGATGGAAATAGGGTACAAAAGCAAGTGGTTGATGGATGGAAGGAGCTAAAGCAAGATATGTGGCAGAGAGGGGAAGGGATGAGAAAGGAGAGCTAAAGCAAAATGTGGCTGGTAGAAAGGGGAGATTAAGTAACAGAGGTAGGTGAAGAAAAGTAAGAGCCAAATAACTAGGTAGGTGAGCAAAGGGGGAGTCTAAAGCAACAGAGTTAGGTGTACAGAAACTGGCTGCCAAAGTCACAGAAGTGGGTGGAGGAAAGGGGAGCTAAAGAAGTAACAGACATGGGTAGAGAAAAGGAAAGCTAAAGAAGCAACAGAGGTGGGTGGAGAAAAGGGGAGCTAAAGAAGCAACAAAGATGGGTGGAGAAAAGGGGAGCTAAAGAAGCAACAGAGGTGGGTGGAGAAAAGGGGAGCGAAAAAAGCAACAAAGATGGGTGGAGAAAAGGGGAACGAAAGAAGCAACAGAAATGGGTGGAGAAAAGGGGAGCTAAAGAAGCAACAGATGTAGGTGGAGAAAAGGGGAGCTAAAGAAGCAAGAGGTGGGTGGAGGAAAGGGGCGCTAAAGAAGCAACAGATATGGGTGGAAGAAAGGGGAGCTAAAGAAGCAACAAAGGTAGGTGGAGGAAAAGGAGCTATAGAAGCAACAGAGGTGGGTGGAGAAAAGGGGAGCTAAAGAAGCAAGAGGTGGGTGGAGGAAAGGGGAGCTAAAGAAGCAACAAAGGTAGGTGGAGGAAAAGGAGTTAAAGAAGCAACAGAGGTTGATGGAGAGAAAAAGCTAGAATAAGAGAGGTTGGTAAAACAAAAAGAGAAATGAAATCAACTGAAATGCAGTATATATAATAAGTGAGAAGAAAAGAGACAGAGAAATAGATAAAGAAGCAGAAAATAAATAAAATGTTTACATTGTCTTAGGAAAACTAATTAAAATAGAAGAAACAAAATTTTCTAAAATGAAGCAAAAAAAAAAGAAAGAAAAGAAAAACTAGTAAACTGAAAAACAAAATGGTGTGAACAAACAGAATTTTAAGAGTTTCATCCTTCAACAAAACAAATCTATTAAAAAAAAAGGCTTGGTTTTATTTTTTGGTGTTGTGGGAGAGGGGATGAAATTAGAAGTTTTTTTGGGGGGAGGGGGTGTCTTTTCATATGTTTTTTTAAAAAAGCTTTTTAAATTCTTACACCAAGACAAAAAACTTGAATTGGCATTTCAACTTGTATGTTCTCTCCCTACAAGTGATCTGCATCTAACTACACTAGTTTGAATATATTTTCAAATACCGTAACTAATTATTTCTCTAACTGCTTATCAAATGAGGAATTTTAAATTGACGGTGTCTATTTTTATTCTTCTTTTCTGAGAACTCTCATCCAAGTATACTTTAGCTTTTAAACCTAAGCTCTAACAATAATAGAACAGCAAACTTACAACCTAGAGGATGCAAACAAGAAAATATCAACATGCTACACCTCAGTAGAATAAAGTTAGATTATTAGCAATGCTATTTGCTTTTTGCACAAGGAAGTCCTAAATAATTACAAATTTGAATTAATATGAATATTTATCAGGTTGAGATGTCTCAAGTGGTGAAATGGTTAACAAATAAACCATTATAAAGGAGTTCATTCATCTCCAGATTTATGGCCTCCTTCTGCCACAAACTTAGTATTTAAGAGAGATCCTTGTGGTGGTATAATTATTAGCAATCTAGTTGTGAAGATAAATTACAACTGGATAGTGAGTTCAATCCTAACTAGGTTTGTAAAAAATTTAAGCTTCACTTATTATTTATTTTTAATACTTTAAGTCAAGTCAACCTTAAAGCACTGGTTTCTGTTAAATCACTAAAGTTAAGCAAAGATATGACTATTCAATTCTTAGATGGGTAACTATTTAAGAACAACAGGTACTGTAGGCAATCTGAGGCCTGTGTACTAGACTAAGTAAAGATTATTTAAAGAATATTATAAAATTGTTATTTTCTTGCAATAAAAAAACTTTTTTAAAAACACAGAAAAATAAATGTAAATGTTTCATGACAAATTCATTGAAAAAAAATAACTATTATCATAAGTTTTTTGAATTTTGATATGAAGTATCTTTATAAATAATTCTTAATCAGTTTTCTTCACCTTAATATTGGTTTTTATAGCAATAGTTTTTGTGAAGATAAATTACAACTGGATAGTGAGTTCAATCCTAACTAGGTTTGTAAAAAATTTAATATTCTAGTTTATATACTCTCTGATCATTAAAGTCAGAAAAAGAGAGTAAATTCTGACAGAATATGAGATACGAGTTTGAACCTACTTCTTTATTCCAAATTCACAATAGTTTAATGCAACCTAAAATTCTATCATGAAGAAAAACATGAGGATGCTATAAACTCATTGAAAATTAATGAAATAAGTATTGAAAAATGTTTTTGGATGTTAATTTAGACAGATTAATTTCATTTCAGTACGAATAGGAGGAAGGCTGCTTGTTCTGGTTCAGGCGAGTAAATTTATCATTATTTTACAATAATTTATCCATTTTGAGACAAATATATAAGTAATAAATTCTATACTCAGATATCAGTATCTAAGAGACAATTTTACTCACAAGAAGCACAATGTTAATATGTGGATTTTTTTCTTCTTTAGAGAAAAGCTAACTAAAATGGCAACCAGGATATTGTAATTCAATTAAATATTCCACTTTAGCTATAATTAAATTAAAATGTCAGGCTTAAGAATTCTTGTTTTAAAAATAATACATTTACTTAATATTCATATCAAGAACTGGTAAGAGTATGTCTGTCTATCCCCCATAGAGATTTTTTATGTAGAGCTATCGAATTTGGCATGCATACTTATTGGGCACTGAAAATAGTATTCATTTTAAAGAATGTTTCTATTCTTCATTGAAAAAGTTGGCTCTCACCAAGAGGAGTTCTTTAACAGTAAACAAAAATCTGCAGGAAGCTGCAAGATATAATTAATCACACAAAATATAAATTTCCAAATTTCAAAAAGAAAAAAATTAAACTATTTGTCTAACCAAAATAATCATTCACATTTATTAAACATTGAACATTACTAATTTATTGGTAATTTTTGAAGAGAGCAATATAAAATAATCGTATATATTTATGGCTTAGTTAAGTTGGTTGGTTTCTTTGTTTAATGGGATATCAACCTTCATGGGTTATCAAGGCCATCCTTCTAGAAGAACAGCAGTGATGCTATTTAAGCTGGGAGGATAAGAGGGTTCATACCTTCCCCAAAAGTGAATGTAATAGTGTGAATGGAGTTCGAACTCGCTTACTACAATTCCAGTCCAGCGCTTCAACCATTACATTATGAGGACACCCACCCCCTGGCTTAGTTAGAACTAACAATCTTGACAAAAAACTAAATCCATATATCTCATGTCACTTAAATTCAAAAACATTTCTCTAGAAAAACAAAAGATTTTCACAGAACAATAACTTTTATAAGATAATAGAAAAGATATAATTAGTAAATCTCTTTCCTACTATGTGGATTTATCTTTTATAGCAATAATTAAAATTTCTCTTATTTTTGATCATTAATAATGATGGCAAAATAACCATCTGTGATCCAAGTTTTGAATTTTTACCATGTGTAGACAAGTAATACAGCTAATTAGAAATATTTAAGATATAATTACAGAATTATCATCAAAGTAAGCAATTCATATATATCTTTAAGTTAGTATTTAGTAATAATAGAAATCATAGAACTAGAAAATAGACTATCTTGAATGTTTCAGTATAAAATTCTAAATTCATCCAACATCAGAGGTTAAGGGAACATTTTCATGTTTAAAGGCCACATTGAAATTTATTGTTTTCAAATAAAATTGAACAATAAATTTTTAGTATGCTTACAACAAAATCTAAAGTTTAAACTACTTAATAAGTATTATTATATAACTACTTAAAAAGGAATTAATACCTTTACTAAACATTAATAACTTTTTTCAGATTGCCTTTTCAAAAAAACGTTATTTTGAGATGCACAATTTTAATTGACTGTGGAAAGCCACAACACTTGATGGTTTCAAAGGTTGAATGTAGTCTTAAAGCTACAAGTTCCCCTATCCCTGTTTCAACCTATAAATAGTCTTTGAGTACAGATTACTTACCATGTAACTCTGCATATTCTATGTAAACTGAAAACCATACGCATTTACACAGACTTTGTGCTATGGATTAGATGTGGTACAAGGTCAATTTATAAGAGGGGTAAATTTGGTTAGAATTCTGAGTTTTCTTTCTAAACTGGTTGCCATATCAAGGCAAAAGAATTCAGTCTGCCCTCCTATTTACCCATAGCTGGAGGAAGAACGGACAGATTCAGGTTTTTCCCAAGGACAGTATTTAGATTTTGGTCGCTGATTCCACAATGTCAAGTGTTCATCTCAGTAGAGCATAGAACGTACCTCTACTGTTTAAAATTTTAATTGTAGCTTGAAATGATTTTCCTATCAATAAACAAAAAAGACTATATACTTACTATAGATATACAATTTCTGTAAACAAATGATGTTTTCCTAAACAGTACAACCTACCCACTAAAAACTAAATAGTTCAACAAAATAAAAGATGTTAACCATAAAAATATATTTTTGTAACTAACATTAAATAAATTTCTCTCTAGAATTTCTTATTTAGCAATCAATAGTTAAATAACAGAGAATTTAGTGGGAGTTCTGTAAAGAATGAAGTTAACTTGAAATAACATGGCCACCAGGAAATCAATTTAGGTTAACAATCCAAAAATGTAGATTTTGTTCATCAAATCCCATCAGCCATTTTCTTATTCCACTGAAAGACTTAAGTTTTCTCCAAGGTCTGTTAGATATAGAGAGTAATGGGCCTTACCCTGCCACATTAGTATGATGAATAAAATAGCCGGGCAGATTAAGCTGTATAGCTTTGGTTAGGTAACTAGTCTAAGAGAGAGACAACTGCTAACATCATAAGGCAGCATTAGTATAGTAGGGTCCATTACTCCCTATATCTTATAGACCTTAGGAATGGCTGATAGTATAGGATGGGATATATAAAATAAGAGAATGAAAATTAAATTTTTTGATATTTTAATGTTTGTGATAAATGAATCACATAAATCCATTACAGACCTAACAGCTGCCAACCTACAAAAAGTTCTTAATATACACAAGACATTTTTTAATCAAGGAAACTTTTGTTTTATCTAGTACTAGATTGCACACAGATAAATTCTTTTCATTTTTCCTACCCTAATAAGTGACATTATCACATGTGTGTGTGTGTGTGTGTGTGTGTGTGTGTGTGTGTGTGTGTGTGTGTGTGTGTGTGTGAGAGAAAGATACCCTTTTATAGATGTTAGTGCCTAAAAAAAAATAATATTAAAAGGCAAGATACAGGAATATATGAAACAGACAAATTTTGAACTTATCTTTGATCAAAGCTATTAAAAAATCTGATTATTGTTATTTGATACTGAATTGGTAATCATATACTATAACATCTTTAGTGTATTTATGAGATACCATATGTAATATTGAATATGTGTAATGTTCATAAAGTCAATGGCTCTATGTGAAACATTAGTAGAAATTTTTATTTGATCATTGCTTTCTAACGAATATAGTGCGTGTGAGAGAGAGAGAGAGAGAGAGAGAGAGAGAGAGAACACATTTCTTTAAATCTGTGATTTAGCCACAAAATAATAGGTATCTAAGTTCTTTATATAGGACTTGCAAACGTAATTTACATAAGTGATTTTTTTCTGAAGATAAACCACAAAACTAAAATAATGAGAAAATGAAGATGTTTTTAAGATTTTATTCAAAACAAAATTTTAAGAAATAAAATATAAATTGGAGAGAAAGGGGAAAAAAAGAAGATAAAGAGGAAAAAGGGTCAGAGAGAAAATAAGGGAAGTCAGAGGAAGTGAGAGAGAGATGGGAGAAGGCAATAAATAGTATAGTTTACTCTAAACAAATCTTAATGATAAATATGAAACAAAAAAATCAAAGAATAGGAGGCAAGATATTAGAGAGTGGAATAAAAGAGTGAGAATATTAGAGAATAAAAAAAAAAAGATGAATGACATTATTAGTGACTAGAAAGAGAAAAAGGATGAGAACAAAAAAAAAATGATGATTAGAACATTAAAAAGTAGAAAGAAAGGGAAAGTAAACAAAAAAAGATAAGAAAGAGGGGGGAAAAAAGAAGAAAGGCATTTGCAAATGTTTTAAGAGAGAAAAGTGAGGTCTACTGCTAAATAATGTTAAATAGAAACAATGCAAATTAAGATGCTTTAGTGAACCAATAAAACTTTAAAATCTGTACTGCTCCCTATCTGTGAAAAATTAAACAAAGACAAGCCATCTGGTGTGAATGACTAACTTTGCTGAAAGCAGTGATCAGAAAATACAATTTCTGGAAAATGATCAAAATCTTCACCTATGAGTCCTACAGATTTAACAGATGATAAAAAAGAGAGAGAGAAACTGCTGATGAATATGAAGACACACTAATTTAAAAAGACAATATATTATCTCACTCTCCAAAAAATGTAACAGAACAATTCCATTAGAAATTCTTTAATTGGTACTGTATGTCACTTAAACCACAGAAAGGAGCACAGATTTCCTGCTTTCACAAACAAAAACCTAAGGGGCAAGGGTCCCTGTCCCACTTATTGGAAGATCACAGCACACAAGAAATATATTCTTCTGATTTCAAAGATAAGTTGTTGTTTTTTTTTTAACAGAGGTAAAAGACAAACAACATTTAATATGTGATGGTCATTATCATGATCATCATCAATTCATCCAACTCTTTCCAACACTAATTCATAGGCCTTTTTTGGTAATAAATTTAACCACCAACCACCAAATTTAACCACCAACCTTTTTTGGTAATAAATTTAACCACCAACCACCTACTGGTGGTTGGTGGTTTTAATGATGATTGGGGTAAAATTTTCTCTTCAGTTGGACATCACTATATTATGATAATAATTGAATGCTAAAATATAAGAAACTATGATTAACCTGTCTCATAATTTTACAACAATGTTGGATTTTGATTAATTAACTCATTTTCGAATTTTATCTCACTTTTAGATCACAATGTGTATATATGAAGTTATCTAAAGTTAAGTGCTTGGACAGTTTAAGTCTCTCTCAGCTTTTCACACATTAGAGTGATGTCTATCATCTTCATTGGTGTTTCACTGTTAAAAATAGCCTATGAAGTTCATATCTCTATTCATGCAGATATAATAAACCTATATATTGACTTTTTATTTAACACCGTATTTTTTAGGAACATATATATACAGCACTAACCAAGGTATTACTGTAATGCATAACAAACATGCAACCTTTTAATCAGATATATTAAACAAATAAGGAATACAAAAATATCTAGCTAAAGTAGATCTCTATTTCCTGTGGGCTATATTTGAGCAACATCAATAATCTTGCAAATATCTAGAATATAGAAAGCATTTTTACCTTCTGACTGCTCTTTCACCCACCCCCGCTTTTTGCTTCTTCTTTATTGATATTTCAGAACACTAGTTTACCAATGCCTACTGCCTTATAAATGCAACTCTTGTTTATTTCATCTGCAGTTCTCATGGCAAATGAATCATACAAATCAATTTCAGATATAAAAAGTCTTACACACAGTATCTCCCATAAGTATAACCCTAATGATTAAAAAATAAATAAATAAAAAATTGTCTTCTAAACCAAAGATACTAGTATTTTTTATTAATTCTCATGGAACATTATACAATCAGAAAATATATTAGATATTCTTTATCCTCAAACTTTACAGCATTAAAACTATGTTACCCAAATTAAAAAAGCATAGATATATTACGAGGTCTGGATATTTTTGAATTGCAACGTATTCCTATTTTTGGTTACAAGGTTTCAATGCTGTGAAATTTGGAAATAAATAGTGCCTAATAACACCCATTTTGATTGTATAATGTTTTACTTGAAATAATAATATCCTGGTACTTTGGTTTAGAAGAAAAGTAACTTTTTTTTTAATTGTTAGGAGTGTAGTTATTCATGTGTGATAGTGTACATTGACTTTTAAAGGAAATTCAAGTTACAAAAAGGCACATAGACCAATCTTAATGCCAGTGGTTCACAAAGTCAGAAAAGAACATTTAAGATTTTTTTTTTTTCTAGAAGATTTATTCTTTATTAGTGGTTATTCAAGTGAATCAATGAAATGAAAATTAACAATTAGAAAAATCCCAAAACTATTGGATATTCAGAGTAGATATTTCAAAGAGCACTTAGGTATAGTATAAAAACTCTTACTATTGAAGTAATACAGAGTAATAAAAACAAAACCAAAAAAAACAAACAATTTTGAGTAGTCTTATGATTACAATCATTGCTTTCTTAACAATTAATCACAAACAGTTGAAATTTCACAGAGGAAGAAAAGACCCACTGAATTAACAAAGTGTGTTCAATCAAGCACAAAAAAGTGATAATATACAAGGACAAAAGTAAACATTACTAAAAGCTTATCTTGCCCAGTCAGCTGGAGTTGTAGAATACACTGACTGCATCTCTGCAGAGGGGTAAAACACTCCAACAAGTGTCCTGGACATGACACTAAACAATCTGATGGTGAGGTTCCAGTAATGCTGGAGCTTTGGGGAATGCGGAATACTCCTCCATTGCCATCACCCCCAGGTTCACTGGCCCAGAGTGGTAGAACTACATTTTTATGCTAAACTGAATTGTTTAAATGGAACTGTTTTTGAATGTTAAACTGAATTGTTTGGATTAGAACAATTTTTGACATTGAAACTGTACTTATGCTTAACTGTATTGTTTGACTAAACTGAATAACTTGAAATAGAAATGTTTTTGACAATTAAACTGCGTATTTATGCTAAACTGAATTGTTTGAAATAGAACTGTTTATTTGTATAAAAATGGATTTGGCATTAAATAACCTTCAAAAAACCCAAACAAACAAATAAAAGCTTATCTGCCTGCAGGTTAGAGTTTGACATTTGTTGCACACTGTACAAATTTGAAGAAAACCTGAACATCAAGAAATCACCTCTGAATTTATGCAATTAACCTGCCACTTCTTATTAAAGAGTATCTAAGTGTATGATGTTTGTTATATAAAAATGTTAAGGGCTGCATTTTTCCACCAGCCCTTTATTTCAGATTAAGTACTATTTTACTAAACACCATAAACTAAATGTTTTAGTATCATAGAAATCACATCAGATACTTCTATTAATAAAAGGTTTAATTTAAAAACCATTCATAGCTCTATTTTTAATAGAATTATGAGATATTTGTGCCCCAGGGTAAAGTTTGAATATGTTTCGTATTTTTATGAATTATTTACAAAATATATGAGAGTCCAGAAACTAAGGATTCAAATCATCAAAATAAAAAAGATAAGTTTTTCTGTGTCAGTAAACTCAATAACTAAAAATTTAAATATCTATGATCTTTATTCCAATGATTGATTGATCTTAACAGTATGTCAACCAGTCTAGGATTATTTTATGCCTAGATTTTAGAGAATTGTGTTCATTGTATGTTCACATAAACATTTCATGTGCAGTTACTTGTTCAGAGCATTTTTTGCACATGGTTCTATCAAATACAAATAATTTTAAAACAGATCTATTTGACCTATGGTACTACCACTCCGAGTTAGAGAGGATCAAGGAATAATGGCAATGAAGGGGTACTCCACACTCTCCAGAACTGGAGCCTCATCATTAGATTTAATCCTTCCAAGGCCAATATAGTTTTAAAAACTTCTACAAAATTGATACACAACATCAATTGTGGCATCTTAAAATTCTATAATACAAGTTATCTAGTTTAAATTTGAATATTGTTTATTTGAAATACCATTCTGAATTGAAAATAAACATTTTGCAAAAATGTATTTTGTTTGTAACAAGATTAACAATCCTTCATTTCAATAAAGATGAAAAAGTTTTTCTTGACACAAAGCTTTAAATATACTCAATAGAAAGGAATTTAGATTTTACAATACAAGATGCTTTACTTGTGAGTACCTTGTATAATAAACACAAAATACATTTCTTAAAAAATTATATTTTTTAACCAAAATAAAAGTGTTTTAAAATATATATACTTTTAAAATTTTCTGTGATTAACAAGGAAGCAGGCAACAGACTTATTTCAAAGTATTGTGAATAGAATTACAGTTTTGAATATCAACAATCAGTTGGAGAAAAAAAAAACTATCAATGAAATAATAGTGAAAAGGATTCTCCTAAAAAAGCAACAATGACAGGATGGAGAAAAACTAGGAATAAAATAATAATTGGGAAAAGAATACATCTATTTTTTTATTTCTAAAGTTAGCATATTGAAAATGATCAGATATATATAAATATTAAATGATAAAGTAAGGAATATAATATTGATAACTTTGTGATCATGCAAGTAAAAATTGACTAGAATTAAGAAAACTATTATTCACATTATTAAAAGAAAAAACGCAGGAATAACAAAAATAGTCAAAAATTGAACACTCCAAAGTTTTGTAAACATAAAGAGGCAACATACACATTGGTTCATGATTTAGCATATACACAGATTAAGAGAAGTACAATTAGTTATAAACATATATGAAGGGGTGCTGAAAAGTTTACAGCCTAACAAAGAATTATGGGTTATTTGTGCCCTGGGGTCAAGTTTGAATGTCTTATTTGTTTTTGTTCTAATGGAAAATTACAAAAATCAAAACAGATATTACTAAATATCATTTATCAACAAATTCTACAGCACTGAAACTGTAATAAAAAATATGAACAGGTAACAATCCAAAAATAAGTAGACCTCTTAATCAGTGTTTCTTTGGGTAACAGTTTCCAATGTTTTAGAACCAGGAAATATATATGCTATTCTACATATACATCCTGCAGTTAAACACATTTGGTACAGTTTCTCAAGGTTCTTTAACCATTCCAAAAATAATTAAATAGAAAAAAAATGTTATTTTCTTCTTGGTTAGTTTTAAAACTTTTCAGCACAACTACATATAAATATACATTAGAAGGAAAATGGGATTTTCTAGCTTCTGAATCAAAAATACTCACAAGTACAAAACAAAGAAAAATGATTTTGTGATTTCTACTGATCCAAATGATATCAACCAGATATCATTATACACAAATACTAGAATGATTAGTGAACTAGGTGAACAGACCATTATTAGTGAGTTTAATTTTCACTGAGAGGCCCATATTTCTGAACTTGTACTAATCTAATGACAACTTAGTTAAAACAAAGTAATTAAACTCACATTTTTACTAGCAACGAAATAATGTTTCTGTTAGAAGGTGCACTTAGCATAATGGATATTGTCATAGGAAATGGAATCAGCAACTTGAGTTCAAAATCATTCAATGCTAATACCATTGGAAAAGGCATGAATCCATCATCCCCCCCCCCTCTCACTCCAGCAATAAGTAAAAAGTAGAGCAGACTGGGTTCTTTAGCTTTTTTTAGGCAACCAGTTTAAAAGAAAGAAAACTTAATTCTAACCAGTGCTGCTCTGCTCAAAAATTGACCTTGTTTCACATCCTGCCAATTTAATTTGTTTTAAATTCTCAGTTCTTTTTTCATTGCCATTGACAATCTTCTACAAAAATATGCCAAGCAAGACAAATAAAACAAGGAGTTTCAATGCTGACAAGTGTTTTCTCCAAGCTGATGTGAATCTAAACCTCTAGGCTTTCAATTTTCTTCAGGTTTGTAAAAGGTTTACTATACTCAATAGATTGCTCTTATATTTATTCCCTATCAAACAAGATTTTCTTCATCTTGGATTCTTATCATAGATTCATTCTATCTCAATAGTGACTATCTTATTTGTAAATTACCTTTTTTCTGTGTCAAACAAAAAGAGAATGACAGGTGTTTTGATGCTGTTACTTACCTGACACTTGGACTGCATGATGTAAAAAATAAATCAGCTGAGCTCCTAACCTCTTCCCTAGGTAGCACCTGCCCTTTCATCTAAAGAGATGGGGGATAGATTTATTTGCTCAGCACCCTAAAAGTGAAAATGCCAGTGGAGCTGAGCTATTTTTAACACTCCCTCTACGAACTTTGCTTCTTCAGGATTCCCACATTAAACTGACTTTGTGTCACAGGTGAGTAGGAAGTGAGCAACAAAATATTTTTTTCCACATGTTAATGTGAAACTTTTTTAGTTTCTGATTTTTTCCTGAAGTTTGCAAAATACTAACTTCTGTTAAATGATTACATGAGGAATAAAGAGTTAAGTATTAAAGACACTTCTAAGATTTCCTTAACCTAGTACAAAAGATGGTAAGGAGGACTTTTGCATCAGTTAAAAAATCCTTTGATTCCATCATTTTATCATCAGGTTTAAATTATGAGTAACTATCACTTTATTTACCCTACTCTAAAGCCCTTTATACAATATTTAATGTAAGTTTCATTCTATTTTAACAAAACAGATTTTAATCACACACCTTATTAAACAGTGTTAAGAATATTCTGAAAATAATCCTGATCAACATCATTTGTTAAAAGGAGGGAAAAAAAGCAAGTGAATAATTTATATCCACTTGCTTTTTTTCCCTTCCTTTTAACGAATAGTTATGTTCACCATTGCAATGATTATCTATACAGTCTAACTGTATTCCCTAATCATACTCCTACCATATTGAGTCTTTATTTTTCATTGTTTGGTTTAGTGATATATCAACCTTTGTGGGTTATTTAATACGAAAACCACCCTTGCTGAAGAACGATAGTGGTACTATACCTATAACTGGGGGGGGGGGTATAAGAAGGTCTATACCTTTCCCAAAGGGCATTAGTCCAAAATTGAATATGATCATGTGACTAGAGTTTGAACTCTCTCACTATGATATTGCAGTCCAGCATGTTAGCCACTATGCCACAGGGACTCACCTCTTTTCATTATTATCTTTCTTGATACTTAACAACAAAAGTCAAACTAATTCAGTTTGTTAGAGACACCAGCATGCTACATTTTGGGAAGGTTGGCAAAAGGGTAGAAATGAAGAGTTGAAGATGTTGTTGCTTGTCCATTTTGGAGGAAAGAACCGATAAATTATTGTTTAGAATTTTAAAATTAGAATTTAAAAAAAACAAAAAAAAAACCCAATTCCATTCACTTTTATTTTCAGTCATTACAAGTTTATATAAGACCAGTTCCATAAGAGGAAGATGTGATGCATTTTTTTCATTTCATCAAATGAAGGTGGGGGAGATTTTTTTTCTACTTATAATTCACTCCTACTCCCCCATTGGTGGGGTGGTTTTGTTGATCCCCAAAATATATTACTCAACCCTTCAGTTGTCTGGTTTACTCTGAAACTACATGAGTACTCCAGCTAATGAAATGGGTGCTGATGCCTTTCTCTCAGTGGGAAGTACCAGGGATTGAACTTTGACCTGTCATCTGTCAATCATGCCTATACATTTCCAAAGAATTGCAAGGGAAGAGGCTATTACATAACAATATTCATTGACATTACTATACACATGAGAGAGGCACTTCATGTGTGTATAATGGTTACCAGGCTCAGCTAGTAAACCATACTTCTGGTCTAATACTAAAGTAAGCCAAGTTTATTAAATGACTACTATGCAAATAAGAATTAATATAAAAATCATTGCCATAGTATAATGGTTAACAAAGTCTCAAAAATTTTCATGAGTATCTCTATTATTGTGACTATCTCATACCAAGCTAAGCTTATTGAATACCTACTTATCTACACAGGGTGTCTGCTATAGAGTAATGATTAACAAGCTAGTTTCATACGCCATTTTTAGTGTGTGTGACCCATTAGAATTTCCTTTAGTGCCCTGCACTAGGCTAAACTTTGTATCTTGGACACTTGCAGTTGAATAACAGTTAACATAAACCATTGTTTGTTGGTTTGATTCTCATTAAATTGTTAGTTTGGGCCAGATTTGTTATTTTAGAGCCTTAAAAATAGCATTCTTTTACTTTACCTTGTAAACTTGACTTCACAATCTAATGTTTTTGCCATTAAAATCATTGCTTTTGTTTTTTAAAGCTTAAAAAAAATTTTCGGACTATTGTGTTCATCTTTATTGTTATATTCACAATGGAAGTGCCAGTGGTGTAATGGTTATCGTTGTAGGAAATGGACACGGCGACTCGAGTTCAAATCCTGGACGAGATTGATAGCATTTCACATAGCACTAATACCCTTGGGAAAGGTATGAATCCAATTATTCTCCCTCCAGCTATGGGTAAATAGTAGGGCAGACTAGGTTTTTCAGCCTTAGTGAGGCAACTAGTCTAGGAGAAGGAAAACTCTGAATTAAAACCTGTTAAACTCCACTTAAAAATTGACCTTGTGTCATATCCTGCCCGAGCGGAGGGGTTGGTAAATATGTATATTCATAATGTTTCAGTAGATATGTCCTTCAGCCTTCTTCAGATATTTCTTGTCAAACTCAGGAGCCCACACAGAACTTCAAACCACGTCCTTTATTTAATCCACAAAGACTGTTTATTCTAATTCCCTAAGCTTCTAAAAAGACAATCATCTGGAGGTTTCAGGTTCAATTCTGACTGCAGGCGAGTAACAACACCAGAATACTTGTACCCAGTTATGGTTAATGGGGTCAGAGCAAGCAACCCCTGTGGATTGAATAAAGGACATGGTTCAAAGTTCCATGTAAGCTCCCGAGTTTGACAAGAAACACCTAAAGAAAATCAAAGAATATATCAGCAAAAAAGGGTGTGAATATAACAATAAAGATGACAACAATAGTCCGAAAACTCCTTAAAATTGTTGGCTCTACAGAGTTAAAAAAGAAAAAAAAATGACATCATAGGAAATGTAATTCACAATCCAAATTCAAATCTTGGATGAGGCTATTAGTATTTCCCTTCATGTTAATGCTCTTGGGAAAGGCATGAATTCACTGCCCCCCACCAGCTATGGGTAAGTAATAGGGCAGAAAGTGGTCTTTAGCTTTGGTAAGGCAATCAGCCTAAAAGAAGGAAAATTCTGAATTCAAACTAGCTTTACTCTGCTTAAAAGTTAACCTTTGTGGAGGAGCTGGATAAATACATATATATTTTGAAAATAAAAAAAAAATACCTTACGTCTGTGGTTCTAATTGACTAATATTTGGGAAATAAAGTCACACATACGTTCAGATTATTTCAGGAAAAAAACATTTCACTATTGTCTAGACTTTGTCCAGCAAAAACTACCCACTCTGCCACCTGGTGGAAGACACAAAAGACTTTATATACTGATAGTAAATTGTTGTTTTATTGTTACCTCACAGAAAACAAAAAACATTATCTGACCTTTACAGTGTGACTACCAAGAGAATGACCTTTACAGTATTACCATGCTGACCTAGGTCAGTGGGAAAAAAATTCAAGTATTAGCAGAGAAAATTAAATCCAGCTGGAATGTGTTGGAGTGAAGTATGAGTATTTGAGATAATGCTGACCATCAGAGATCATCTGATATCGACTACATTTAGTTGAAGAGAAATGCTGACTATGCCCCAAGAGTGCTGGCCTTATTCAAGGTGGTCAGACATTACAATCAGAGGATAACAAAGCTAATTACCAGATCCTAATCAGGCATAATCTTTGAGATGATAAGGTTTGAGGCCAGCCAAAGGTCAGTGCTGTATACAGTGGATTATTACCTGACATATCCACACAAAGTACAGGTTAGGGTGTTGGATAAGGAGATATATGAAAAACAAAAGAAATAGAATTTGGGCAATCAGATGATTAAAGCGAATGAGGAAGATGATAGCATTCATACACAATACAATACACAAGTGAACACTGAAAAGTTATCAGCCTAACAAAGAAGAGAATGTTTTCATCAGATTTAAATTTTTTTCAAAATTTTGTTTTTAAAGGTTAAACTAGAGAAATGATATACCAAATGTATTGAACTTCAGTATAAATATATGGGATCACATCAACATTTCATGGCTCTTGGTGAGACAGAGAACTTTTCAGAACCACCTTATACGTGTCTCCGCATTCAAAATATCCTTTGTTTCTGTGCATGTGCATGTGTGTGTGTGTGTGTGTATATATATATATATATATATATATATATATATATATAGGATCACCAAAAAGTTCATGGAATTATTATTATTATTATTAATAATAATTTTAATAAGTATGATCCTTTATCTTCTTAATTCTAGTTGCTTTTTATCACCACTACAAAAAGGCAAGTAGAATTATGAAAATGAAAGATGATTCTATTTGAAATAATTAATAGCACTGTATAACACAAAAATATGTTCCTAAATAGTATGTGTTATTTCTTAATTGCTTATATTGTAAAAGTTTAAAAAATAACCATTATTCTTTTCATCCAAACTTTGCTTTTATACCCTAGAAAATGAAATTTAAAAATTAACCTATTTTATAAATAAAAATAGGCAAATTTGCACATTTCTTTCACATATGGACTGAACAAAACAATACATGACTAAAAAGTTACATTTATCAACAAAAACGTTTAGTAAGTTTTATAAAATTCTCTATCAGTTACTCAGTACTAAATCTACCTGGAATGTTTTAGAAAATGGATGATTAGAAAATTTCATTACCCAAGTCACAAAAGCAAAGTTTGAAGAGAAAAATAGATATTTTCAATTTATTTTAGGCAAAAGTATTAGGGAAAAATACTATCTGCTAGTGAATAAGAAAATCTAAAAATGTTGTTAAACAGTGTAATGACTAACAAAGATTCATCTAAAAAAATAAATTTTTAAAAGTCTTAGGAATTTAAACAGAGTGCAAACTAAATGCAGTATGTGCTTTAGCCATTATCCTTTATAAGCAGTAAAATTTGTGAGCCAGTGTAAAACAAGCAAAAAAACTAATGTGAAGGAAGAAAGAAAGAAAGAAAAAAAATGGAAACTGTTAAGTAATTTTTTCCTTAAACTTCTAGCTAGAACTTTGTTATTTGGTAGCTACTGTATGCAGATATCAAGTACCACTTTTATTACACTTTTAAATGCAAAATGGACATTATTTTCAAAACAACCTTACATATACATACATTATCACCCATAACTAAATATACCTTAACCATTTTTTAAATAAAAAGTTAATTTCCTTCTCAACAAAATATACCAGGATTCTATCATTTTTAGTGAAACATTACCCAATCAAAATGGATATTATTAGGTAATATCTATTATGAAACTTTAGATTATCAAACCTCTGTAACCAAAAATAAATATGTAAGAGGTATACTTATTTTAGGACAGCTACCTATTCATATTTTTGGTTCCAGTATTTTAAGAGTAGAGTTTGATGACAAATAATACTTAATATCCATCTTTAATTGTGTAATTTTCCACTAGAAATAATAAAATCCTGGTATCTTTAGTTTAAAAGAAAATTATACCAGGGTTTTATTATTTCTATTGAAACATTATGACCATAATGAATATTATTAGATATTATTTATTACTCAACTCTAAAATTCTGTAACCAAAACTAAAATTGCATAAATATATATATAAAATAGTGTACTTATTTTCAAACTGCTACATATTTATATTTTTGGTTGTAGAGTTTGATAATGAATAATACTTAATAATAATTGTTTTGAACATGTACTGTTTCACTAAAAATAATAAAATCTCAGTGTCTTTGTTTTAGAAGAAAATTAACTTATAAAAAAAAATGTTTGTGGTGTACTTGTTTATGTATTTATACATGCACTTCATACAAAGAAATGAAGGAATCTTTGAACACATAGACAAATGGACATATGGAAAAATGTACATAATAAAAGAGGATGTAAAATGACAGGAACTATAAGTCAATCTAAGTTGAGGATTAATTATACAGAACAACCGGTGAATGAGTTAGATTCTGATAATAACAACAGACCATAATGATATCAATGCTTCTCTTTAGAAAGGAGTGAAGAAATTTAATTAATATTTCATAGTTATCCTCATTGTATCAAAGATTTGGATTATAAAAAAAACAATATTCAGTCTGAATGCCAACCCTACAAAATTATCATCCAGTTGCAAATTGGATTGAAAATTGACTTATTCTCAAAGAATGATTTAAGTTTATTTTTCAAAGAAAAATGATGGTGTACCATTTTAGGGATGGAGGATATAGGCACACACACACACACACACACACACACACACACACACACACACACACACACACACACACACACACACACGAGAATTTTATGTAGATTTGCTATTCAAATTGTTCACTCATGTTGAAATTTAGAGTAACAAACATTTTAGCTTCATCAGATACATAAATACAATCCAATTCTTCAAAATTAGAATAATCAAAATTTACCCATATAAACCAAACACCAATAAACTGAAACAGTGCAATAAAATGTCCTTTAAAATGTCAAATGAATTAACCATAAAATCCACAGAATTTGTCTTGTACTTCTGATATGCAAAGACGTATTTACAAATAAACCACTTTACCTTTGTAAGCAGAATATGTAAATTATAAAAGCAATATCAACCATGCCATGCACATTTTCAGAAAAAGAGGAAAACATATCCTTTTGTGGAAATCTGAAAATCTGAGAGAATATATTCTAGTTTACAGATTTCAGAAAACAAACTGAAAATCATACAGCTATACTTTCATAGTTCTTGTAAAAAATGACAGCAATATTTATAAATGGATCAGTACTTCTTGCCAAGGATCAGAGTATAGTATCTTTATTTTTTTGCATAGGTATCAAAAATGTTACTCTCTGGCACTTTTGCCTAGGATCAGAGTGTAGTATCAGGATCTATGTAAATCTCATGGTTATTTTAAAAACTATAAGATAAAATAAATCAATGAAAAGTTATTTCAGAAAGTATAAAATGTAATATTCCTTCAAAAACAAAAGCAGAATAAGAAAATGGGTCATTGGCCTAATGAGTAGAGTGTTCACCAATGGTCCAGAAGATGGGGGTTCAATCCTTGGTTGAGTCATACCAAAGACTCAAAAAAATGGTACTTGATGCCGCCTTGCTTAACACTCAGCATTATAAGGTAATGATCAAGGATAAAGTGGAGCAATCTACGGAATGGAGTAGTGCCCTCCCCTACACCTCGGTGTAGAAGCTATTGAAAAGGAAGCTTTTAGGTCACCTTCGACTAAGGTCGCAAGCTTTACTTACTTTACTTTTTTAATTTAATTTTTTTTGTGATGGAGGCGGGTATATTTAATCCGAAACTAAAGTAGCAGAAAGCAACACATTGATTCTAAACAAAGTACACAGATCTCATACTTTGATCTTAGCAGAAGTTACTCAGAGAGAAACAAAAAAATAAACACAAGAATTCAAACTGTTCATTATATAGATTTTAAAAAATTAGCAAAAGAAATTTTTTTGTTTCAATAGGTTTATTTGTACGATCATTGTGATAATCTTTTCTTTTTTTTTTTTTTTTTAAATTGTCTAAGATAAACATGGTTTTGAAATTATTGCTTTGATAGAAAAGTTTGATCAAACTAACATGAGATTTAAACTCATAAATTTGAACTCAACTATGCATAATTGCTTTTATTCACATAACATCATATCTTTTTTAAATTTTAGAACAAGATTACAAATTCATTCAATCTATTTTTCTTTCAGAGGGACTAGAATACACTGACTGCACCTAATGCTGAGGGGTAAAACTCTTCCATAAAGGATGTGCTTGGTATCATACTAAACTGCATCTGGTGGTGAGATTCCAATTCTTTAAGGAGTGTAGAGTCACTTCTCATTGCCATTACTCCCAGATTCACACTGACCATGAGTCAAATAGAGTTGCTTGAGATGATGTTTAAAATGATTCTGAGCAACATTAATACATTGCAACTAAGTATGAAGCGTTTATCTGTTTAAAATAATAAAGATTTTTTTTCTTTTTACTGTATATAATTGTTTAACAGACTTTGGAATAAAATAACCCAACAAGAATTAATATGCCATTAAAACCAACTAGCCTTTACAATATACTGTATAGATCAAAGTCACAATTTTTAGACAAAAACCTACAATGAAGCTTGATAGATAAGTATCAATTTTACAGAAATTCAAAAGGCAAGGAGCAGTTCTTGGTTTCAAATATAAATGCAACCTAAAAAAGTAAATATGGGAAGTATTTATTAATTTCCATTTTAAATACTATATAGACACACACGCACGCACACACATGTAGATTGAATTTCAAAGACCTAATTATTTTGTGAAGAAATTGGTTTGCTTTATCTAACAATATCAACTCTTTATAGATTATTTAATGCCAAAACTTGATCTACTTTTAAATGTTTGATAATAATCATAACTGTGTTTTCAATATTCTATTACAATCCTTTTTTTTTTTTTTTTTTTTTTTTTTTAAATCTATGATAATCATTTGTTTGCACACAGCTATATGATACCAGGTATTCCTATCTAATAAAAATAATTGGCACAAAGTTATATGGTGTCAAATGTACCTATCCAATATTAATGATTTGTACAGTTATGTGGTTTCAAGCATTCCTATCCAATACTGATAATTATCAAATAGACCTATTTTAATCATAGATGGATCCGAATAGCTACTACCATTCTGTTTGGTTTGGGTCAGTTTTATGGCATACCAACCCTTGTAGATTATTTAAGGCCAAATTCACTTTATACATGTTATTTATATAATTTGTAAACACATAGTTTGTAGATAACATTTTTAATCAAGCCAGAGCTCATTTGTTTGCATACAGTTAAATGGTTATACATGATTTGTAACTGAAAAATTTGTAGATAATCTTATTTTTAAATGAGTCAGAGCTAATTTGTTTGCATGTAAGTATTACTATTGTTTGTACACAATTAAATGGTTCCAAATATTCTAACACAAATATTTCTATTTAGTATTAATCATTTGTTTGCATTCTCTGAAATGGTTTCAAATATTGCTAACATAAATAGTTTTATTCGCATACAATTAAATGGTTTCAAGCATGACTATGTAACACTAATTCAGTTTAGGCACACAATAAAAAATGTTCAAGTAGAAGAGAAGGGTATTACCCCTCTGCATCGATGAAGTCGGTATATACTAGAGCCCCAGTTGACTGGGCTACCTTTCTGTGTTAGAGTTGACCTAAGAGGTATTCCAAACTCCCAAAAGCTTCAAAACTGGAACCTCAGATGCACTTTAGTGTCATTTCAAGGACACTCTCTTTTGAGAGGGTCTTATCCTTCTGCAGAAGATGCCATCAACATATTCTAAGCCACACTAATAAGACAAAGAATATTGGAGTTAACCTATACAAAAGTAATAATTTTATCAGATTAAAACATAATGGCAACACAAGGACACTTTTTAAATGGAGTACAGTTGGTTTTGAATTCAGTTCTCCCTTCTCTTAGAATAGTTACTAGACCAATACTAAAGAACCTAGCTGACCCTACTACTTACCCATAGCTGAATGGAGAACAGAGCATTAGTATAAAGTGAAATGCAAGTGACCTATGTTAGGATATGAACTGGACACACTGAGTCCATTTCTAATGACAATAATTATCTATGAATGCTTCAAATATAATGAGAAAGACTAAAAACAACCATTGGTTTCAAAAATTAATTACATAAATTATTTCACCAAAAACCATGATCCAAAAAATATCAAGATTTGCTTCACAATTTTTTTTTAATTGGCACTGACTCAGCTAGACATCATTTTATTATAGAAGTTCCTCAGCTAGGCACTGTTGTATATTGACCTTCGACCAGGCCAAACACGCCATTCCAAAGACAGTGGAAGTGATACATTCCGATGGCCAGTTATGGGAAGAAATCGCGTAGGCGGGCTTGGCTGACAATATGGGACAAGGTAAAATCACGCAGTACAGTCACAGACTGATGCACCGGAAGAGAGTGACCTGTGAACTGCATGACAGTTATTTCCGCTTGATGACGATCAAACATGCCTTTCCAAAGACGACGGAAGAGACACATTCCAATGGCCAGTTATGGGGAGATATTGAGTGGGCGATTGAACTATTATATAACTTGGTGAAGACAGGAAGTCAGTTAGTTTTGGAGATCAGTTAGTTTTTAAAAATCAGACCCGTTGGTGACAAGATGCGGTAGAGGAAGCCAGCACCCAGCAGAGTGGGCTCCCGGGCCTCCGGTTGAGCAGCATCAAGAGAACGGGGAAAGAAACACTGATGGCCATAAGAGTGGGGATCGATATGTAGCAGTTCTGTTCGGCCTCCAACTCCCTCTCACACACAACCCTTATGATTCTGCATGCATATGCATGTATATGAGTATAGTTGCATATGTATTATGCAGCTATACAACAGGCACATCTTTAAATCAATTTATTATGTTGAATTTTAAACAATAAAAAATTTAAATCTCCAGTCTCAAAACTTTTTTATATCACATTTTGTTTTGATAAAATGCTCTTACTGGGCATGTTCAAAACTCACAATGTGTATGCTTATATCCAATATAAATATTATGTTTCTATGCTTGTGAACACCTGAATGTAGTAAAATTGTTAATATGTTGTATAAGTCAAGTATATTTCTTTGTGTGCCATAATACAATCAAATTTGAAAATTACTAATGAAAGTAGTATCAGATGTAAAAAATTATTGTATTCAAGTATTGAAAATGGTAAGGATACATTAAGGTGGATAAAAGAAAAACTATATAAATGTGCTTTATTAAAATGTACTGATATTAATAAATTGTAAAATTTCACTAATCTTAAAAAGACTTCATGCTAACAAATACTTCAAAAATAATAATTAAAATATGAAATAAGGTAACAAAAAGTCAAAAAAAATTACAAACCATGAGAGAGAGAGAGAGATCAAAGATGAATAGAGAAAAGAGAGAAAAAAGAAAAAGATAAAAGTATGAAGAGGAAGAGATATTGGTGAACACAATATATTAAATAAAAAATTTAAAAAAACACAGAACATTCATATGAGAGAGAGAGAGAGAGAGAGAGTAAAATGTGATATGGGGTATTTTGCAACCGGAAGCTACCTCCATGAGACAAGAGGTCAACTATTTCGTGACAGGAAGTGACTTTTACCACCTTCACAATCCACCCACAAAGAAGAGAAAAAGTTTGGGCATCAATAAATCTTTTAAGACAGAATAATGGGAACACCCAAGAGTTTATGTACTTGGGCTCAAATTGTCCAACATTGGTAGGGAATGATTAAAGAGATGATTCATGGAAATCTGAACCAAGTTAACCTCTTAAATCTGATTATCAACTTTACTCCTTTAACTGATTTTTCTAATGCATTGGATGTTGTTAACTCTTAAAATGCCAAAAGTATTTTCATTTTTACTAGAGACTGTCATCAGAGCACCAGTGTTCTCAAACTGGCCAATCAGTCCTGTGACGGGTGGCCACTATAAAGCACCTATGCTAAATATTTACTTTTATGTAGTAAACAGGATATTACATAAATATATTTCTTATATTTAGAAAAAAATTTACATTGCACTTTTGAGAATTAGTTGTGTGGCTCATTGGCCTAATGAGTAGAGTGTTCGCCAATGGTCCGGGAGACCTGGTTTCAATCCCAGGTTGCGTCATATCAAAAACTTTACAAATGGTACTTGATACCTCCTTGCTTAACACTCAGCAATATAAGGTATGTATCAAGGGTAAGGTGGAGAAATCCAGGGAAAGGAGTAGCGCCCTCCCCTACATCTTGGTGTAGTAGCTATTGAAAAGGGAGCCTTCTGGTCGCCCTCAATTACAGTTGCCAGTTTATTGTGCCATGGCATACACTAATACTGTATTTGAAGTCCTATTATGTAAGACATTGACTACAATATAATTAAAATTTGAGTAAACACTTATATAATTATTCATTCTTAAGTTAATAAAATTTTAGAAGCAAATGGTTTGGTTTGGTTGGTTTATTTGTTAAGCAGCATATCAACTCCTCACACGTTATTTAATGCTAAAATTTGATTCATCAAAAAAGTAAATGAGAAATGAAATCTAGGGGTCGGCTTTAACGAAACATTTAAAGCTGATAATCATTTTTTTTCTATTACATCAAGGGCAAATGGAATAATTGGCAAGCCAGGTTAAAAATCTAATTTCAAAGGAGGTAAATGGTGTTTTAAAATATGGAAAACCCTAATAAGACATCATATAGAATATTGTACTTAGCCCTGGGCTCCAGTGTCAAGACATAGAAATTGGAGTGTAATAGAGATTGGCAGTAATACAAAGAAGGATGACAAAAAGAGTAAAAGATTCAAGGAGAGATTAGAGAAATTAGGAGTAACTACTTTACTAGAAAGAAGAATGAGAGATGATCTAATTGACACTTTCAAAATAATTAATGGAATTTTTAATTATGGGAGACTTTTCAATATTTCTCCTCAAACCGGGAATTTAATGTCAAGACAAATTTCCAAAACTATGTCAACAAACCAATTAGATTTTTTGCTAATAGAGTAATATACTTTTGAAACAAATTGCCGAATGAAATCAAAAGCACCAATGTTAAAAAAAAGATTAAACTGGATGGTTTAGAAAAAAATGATAAGAAAAAGAATTTAAGAGGGCATTGGTAACTATCAGATGAATTACTTAACAGAATTTGTTCTGTATATAGATATTGTATAAATAGTGTATATATTTTGTGCAATGATTCTTTTGGGGTTTTTTTCTTTTCAAGGTTGATGTGAGAAGATAGTAAAAATTCCCAAGGAAGTATAACAAACAAATAATAACTTTATATTTTCAATGTTCATTGCAACTTTTTAAAAATTGCACTAACTAATAATGAATTCTTTTCATGCAATCACACATTTTTTCCCCAAGTATTATTATCTATTCGTGTCTAATAATTCATATAAATTTTATGGTTTCACAAATAATAAACATGTAACAGGTCAATTTTTATGTGGAGCAAAGCTATTAGACACATGAATCAGTTGATTTTACATTATTTAAAACTTTGTTGAGTTATTTAATACAAAAATCAGTCTTTTATATATTATTTTATATATTATTTTATATGGTTTCAAGTAACTATTCCTATATTAAGATGATGATAATTTGTTTGCATACAGTACTGAAAATAAATAAATAAATAAATAAAATTAAAAAACTGATAAATTTTCAGTGTATTCAATGTATATATTTACCCAACCCCTCTACCATGAGCAGCATGTGACACAAAGGTCAGTTTTTAAGCAGGGTAAAGTTGATTTGAATTTAGAGTTTTCCTTCTCCTAGATTGGTTGCCTAAACAAAGCTAAAGAGCTCAGTCTGAACTACTATTCATCCATAGCTTAGAAGAGAACTGATGGATTCATGCCTTTCCCAAGAGCATTAGTGCCAAATAAAACATAAACTTCTTCATCCAGGTTTTGAACTCAAATCACCAATTCCATTTTCTGTTATTCTAAGAATGTAATGTTACATGGCACTAATTAATAGTTTCTTCCCAATGTAAATAATAATGTACAACCCTGAAATTATCGTATGTGCAACTGTTTTTAGTAAGTAAAGATTAAATTTTCCAGTTTCAAAGTGGATATTGTAACGGCCTTATGATCCTGTATAGTACTCAAAAGCCAACATCACATGACTATAGCAGCCATATTTTCTTGTTCTATTTGCAAGTGTGATTCTAGGGGAAACTTTGTTTTTTTCACACTACAAATGCAATGAATTGATCACAGCAATCTGATTGCAAATCCAATAACTTGACAACAATGGATTTAGTATAACAACAACAGCTGCAATAATTTTGAGTGCCAATTGCTGCTTTAGTTGGGTAAATAGGTGAGTGTTTAACTATTTGGTAATAGGCACATTAATACGTACTTAGGTTCCAAAATACAGTCAAGAAATATCTATTCAATAACAAAAAAGGCTCAGAATTAATATGAAAGTAGAAAAGCAATCAAATTCTATTGTATCAGATACTGACTCAAGTAAAAGTTAAGTAATAACTAAAAAAAAAACAAAAACAAACAAGAAATCTATTTTCTCAATTGTTTCTTACTACTTTCGTAAGTAAAACATACTTTAATTGATTTCTTGGTGTAAAGATGTTATACCTAAACTAAAAATGGTAAGTGATATTGACTTAAATGTTGCTTGCAGAGTTTGTAATATCATGGATTTGAGATTAGATGATAATTTTTATCTGACATTCAAATGGAGGTGTGAGTGGTGTAATGGTTATGGATACAAAAAAAAAGGGGAATTGGTCAGCCAAGTTTAAATTTTGGCCAAGGATATTTGCATTCATTTTACAATAATACTCTTGAATCCATGGGTAAAATAATATGGCAGACTGAGCTATTTAGTCTTAATGAGCAACCAATCTAGAAGGGAAACTCTAATACCAAACTGTAGTGCATTTACATGAAGGAAAATTCCAACAAGTGACTGAAGTCTAGCAAGATGCAGTTTGTCTCTGATTTTCTGTGCTACTGAAATTCAACTGTAATAGTGCTCTGTGCAACTTCTTGAAAACTTTAATGTCTTCCTTTGTATAGGTTCCTCCCGCCGGAGGAACATTGTAGCTTATATTGATAGACTTGAAGAAGATGATATATTTTCATTGTTTTGTATTCTTTTGATTCTTTGAAAAAAGTATACCCAAGAAGTATGTCTTCTTTCTTTTCTCAGTCACTAACCAGGAAACAATTAATGCCTATTTGCAAAAAATATAGATACCATACTAGACCCAAGAGATAATAACATCATTGTTTATAATACAGATCCTATCAGAATTATCATTCAAGACTTCCTATATAAAAATAAAACTCATCACCTAAAACTAATATTCATCTTACGAAAATTTTACTGGTTTAATTTAGATATTATTTTAAATATTATCTATACTTATATGAAATTAATGATTGCTTAGTTGCAGGAATCTTATAGGTAGCCAAAATGTTGGAAATTTTGGGCTAAAATTAATCTATGAGGGTTTCTTGACTTAAAGTTGAACATGAGACCAGGTCAACTTAGGCCATTTCCACCCAAATGGAAAAGAGTTTGTAAAACAAAAATGTTTCTTAAATTAGGTGTTGGAGGAGACTGATATTCATTCTGACTTTTGAGGTTACTGGCAGTCAAAGAAAAATATAATAAAGCTTTTAAAGAGAGTAGAACTTTCTATAATAGGGCATGGAAGTGTCTAACTGAAAATTCATTCTTCCATCGAGAAGGAAAAACTTCAAATATTGTTAATCCAGAAACCTATCATCATAAGTCTTTTAACCCCAATTTTTTTTTTAATATTGTTTGTTCTATGTCATTTAGGAAGAGGGAATAAATATATGTTAGAATTTATTCTGTAATTTTTCTTACTTTTTTCTAAACAATATTGGTACCCTAGTTAGTAACTGAATAAAAATGATATATTTATTTCATCTTATAAAGAATTATAAGTAGTTTTTCTACATACACATCTTAGTTTTCAACTGAAACTTATATCACTGGCTATCTAGAGAGAAAATGAAGCACATTTTATATCAAATTATTTTTAAAATGTGAAAAAAAATCTTTTACCTCAAAAGGAAAGACTGTTGATGCTATTACCAAGAATGCTATTTACCAAGAATCATAAAAAAATTATTTTTGTTTTGTTTTTTGTTTTGTTTTTTTAATTTACTCTATGACCTTTAAAGCTTTGATTACTTCTCCAGCTAGTAAACAAATAAATGACAATTTGCATATCCTATAACTGATGAAATGTATTTATTTAGCACACCAATAGAAGTTAATTGTATTGAGTTTTCTCTGCCCAAATCCTCAACTCTCATTAGTTGACAACTGACATCAAATAAAAACCTTTAACAGAGAAACAAACTATGTATAAAAAATACTAACAGAATAGTAAACAGTCAATGGTAATAGGCTTTATATATTTTTTTAAGTCTTAACACACTTATTAAAAAGGTTCTATGTCCCTCCCAAAATAGATTTATCCTCCAGAAACTCAGTACAGAAATAATTCATCACACATATTTATTTGAATAGAACCGGGCCATTGGCCTAATGAGTAGAGTATTTGCCAATGGTCCGGGAGATTGGGGTTCAATCCCAGGTTGAGTCATACCAAAGACTTATAAAAGGGTACTTGATGCCACCTTGCTTAACACTCAGCATTATAAGGTAAAGATCAAGGGTAAAGTGGAGCAATTCAGGGAATGGAGTCGCACCCTCTACTACACCTCAGTGTTGTAGTTATTGAAAAGGGAGCCATTATGTTGCCCTCAACTAAGGTCGTCAACTTTACTTACTTAACTTTTTATTTATTTGAATAGAATCATCTACATTTTAATGATGAATAATAAGCTTAATTCAAATCTTTTAACTTTCATTACAACGGATAAAAGAATTTTAAAAATGCCATGAAGACTTATATCCTCATCTGTTTTTCAACTTATTTCAGTTGGTAAGTTTTCTTTTAGCTAACATTTTTTTTCAGTTAGAATTTGGGTTTATTGTTTCAAAATGAACAACATTTTCTTATCTTGCAGTTCAAAATTATCTTTAAGTAAGACTAGACAACATATCAACTCATTGGGTTCCCATTAAAACAGTGGTCCATAATGACACTAATACTTCTATGTAGAAAAGTGAATGATTCTAATCAGTATTTCATAGTTAACAGCTGTCCATGATGATACTGATGCTTCTATTTAGAAAAGAGTGAAGGTGTCTAACTAGTATTTCATAGTTATCTCAATTATACTTACCAACAAACTGAATGATTAAAAAATGATGTTCAGCATGAACAAAGATTCCACACAATCATCAATCACAAACTGAACAAGAAATTACTTTATTCTCTAACTTAGAGCATTTTTAAGTGCACTACTCAAATAAAAAATCTTGTTTTGATGTACAATTTTTACGGAGTTATGGTTACATAATGAGAATTTTAGCAATATGAAAATATAGGAATTGTCAACATTGCAAAAGTGTGCTAAAATCTCAAATGTGATTCAAAAAAGAGAAATTCAACTAATTTGCTTGTTCTAATAAACCATTTCATAGAAATTGACAGTCCTCTTTTTTATTTCTTAAATCATATTTTCAGGATAAAGACAACTGTGGAAACCAAATTGGAAAAAAAAGTCTTCTATCTAAATTATTGCACCTCTTAACCCTTCCCACATGGATTCAAATTCAAATAAATACACTCTCTAAAAGAAATTTATAATTTCATAGCAAATAATTTGAAGGTAATCAAAGACTTAAAAATGTGTCAGGAAAAGAAAAGAAAAAGAAGAAAAAAAAAAGAGTGAGAGAGAAAAAGGAAGATGAGGATATTAGACTTTTTTTTTCTTTTTAAATCAATGGTCACTGATTTTGGAGCCTTTGAATTGTCAAGAGAAAGAAAAGAAAACAAACTGGAAATAGGGGCTTCCCAAAAAAAATATAAATAAATTTTTTTTTTAAATTAACTTTTGACATGACTTTTGTAAAGATTCATTGAAATCTTCTGAAAAAGAAAGAAAGATTACTGCAAAATACGACACAAAAATGGTGCTTGGTATACAGAGCTTTACATTAGCAAAGCTGAGACAAGGCACAACCAATAGTGAGTAACAAACAAGCATAAAAAAAGCATCATCACCACCACCACCACCAATATCACCATACCACTGTAACCAGCATGCCATCATACCACAAATATAATGAGGAGGAGGAAGAAGAGGAGAAACAGTACAACACATTCACACTTATAACAAGATATATTTTTAAATAAAAAGATTTTATTCTCTTTTGAGTTTTTTTAATATTCATAATCAAAGTTTTTTTTTTCTTTTCCACCAGATATATTCTGGAAAGATTTAGTTTTATAACAATAGAAGAATGAGGTAGATTTTATTTGGCTAGAGTTTTTCAAATAAGTTTTATTAATTTCCTATTGAGTTTTTATAATTGCTATATTACTACATTCTAGTCAAAGACAAACAAATAGCAAAATAATCAAGTAATTATTTTGTCACTTCAATGTGGACTTATATGCAAGCCAGGAACATATAAGTTACAATCTGTTTACAAGTTGGTTTAATGGTTCTTTTATATATGAACAAGAGATAAAAAGAAAAAAGAAAACTGTTTATAAGTAAACTTATTATGAGAGGGCTTTTCTTTGATATTTTCATAGTATGAGTGGTGAAAATATGGCATGTGTACCTAAAGTAGCAGATAATATATTCTGTTAGTGATTTGAAAAAAATAAAAAATAAGAATAAATAAATAAATCACCTTTAATAATTTTCATTTTGTACTTGCCAAGTATAATTTATAAGAAATATTTCAGAGGTGGGTTATTTCCATGATTTGTCTCCCTTTATTGATTTTTTTTTTAACTCTAGAAAAACCAATATAATACTTAAATTAAAATACAAAAGTTGCTAAGAAGGTCTACATTTTATCTAACTTTTCAATTTTTTGAATTCCAAAGTAATGTATTTTTATGGAACCTTCAGTACTTTAAGAATGCTTTTAAGCATTTTGTTCTTTCTCCATGAAATAATAAGAATGATAACTTGTTTCTAAAAATTTCTATGGGCACATGAGAAAATTTTTTGAGATGATGATAAGGTCAAAGACTCAAAAAGATTCACCATCTTGTTCTATATGTTCATTGCAGATGAGTTCAATAGAAGAGCTCTTTAATTATGACCCTGTGCCTAACTTGGTTAGCCTTATCTACATTCACAATTGGGTATACCTTCCCTTTCTTTAATTTTTTTTTTATTTACTTCGAAATTTTTTATAAAGGGAAGCATGGAAAAATATTTTTGTAATAAAAATCATTTATGATATATATAAATTGAAACTTTCATTTCTTAGAAATTACAGGCCCATTGGCCTAGTGATAGAGTGTTCACCAATGGGCTGAAAGACTAGGGTTCAATCCCAGGCCGAGTCATACCAAAGACTCAAAAAATGGTACTTGATACCTCCTTGCTTAACACTCAGCATTATAAGGTACTTTCAAGGGTGAAGTGGAGCAATCCAAGGAAAGGAGTAGCACCCTCTCCTATACCTCAGTGCAATAGCTATTGAAAGGGGAGCTTTCAGATACCCCTCGACTATGGTCGCCAACTTTACTTTACTTTTTATAGGTTTCTTGTTATTTTGCTTTTATTTTCATTTCTTATAAAAGATAATTATTACTTTCAATATATGTCTCACAAGTAGTGAATCCCTCTAGCAATAATTCAACAAAAAAAAAAATGTGGGCAATGAAAAAGTGAATAAACTCTTCAAAGACCAGAAATATAAAGAACACTATAAGACTTTGTCCTTGTTAAAAGTTCAAAAGTTTAAAAGAAAATTAGGCACATATGAACCACTTGGGTCCTGTCTAAAAAAGAAAAGCATTTTATTCCACTACTAATTTTTATTGCTAAGCATTCAGAAGACATTCTTCTACAAGGGGTATTTGTTAAATTTGAAAAATATTGATTTTCTATGATTCTTGATAGGGAGTGTAGGGAGGGTCCTATTTAGAATATAAATACAATGTTGATTTTAGGACCCACTACCATCTAAAGCCTTGAAAAAAAATCGCTTGAATAGAGGAAGGTCTTCTAAATACAAAGCAACAAATACTTGTAAAAAACTTTTCTTTTTTTTTTTCAAAAGACAGGACCCATCTAGTACAAAAGTGTCAAAAATTATTATAGGACATGATATTTTTATGACCTTTGGCACAGAAACAAGTAATAAAATAATCATTGAACAACTTTGTAAGCATTTGAAGCTCTAAAATTATGATTTTCAAGATTTGGCAATTACAATGACTTCATCAAATATACTGTAGAATGCAAGAACTTAATCCTAAGATTCCAAGTGGTAGGTATTTGGTATCACTGCCAAGAAGTACACAAACTCAGGTAGCCTGAATTCCAGCCAGAGAATTCTTACATCACAACTGCCTATAAAATGTGATTATCTATTATTCAACAGTCTTATAGACTATAAAACAGACCATAACATTTTACATTTTAAGCCCAAAATGGGGGGGGCTACAAGCATCAGGGACTCTGAGTTCCAAGGGTAAAAAAAAAAGAGAGAATAAATCTGCTATTAAGGATTTAAGCTTTGAAAAAATAGTTATTCATTAACTACTCTAAAGAAGATTGTGCCTTTGACAGTGAATTCGCCTCAATACTTTTCAAAATTAACCTTTAAGGTCATCAGATGGAAAAATGTGCCATTTCTGGCCAAACAGAGGGAAATCAAGACTTTGATATGAAGTATAAAAATATTGGACCTTATCAATAACAGGACGAACAAGGTAAGATCCATGTTTTCAAATGGCCAGCTATATATTGAATGTTCACAAGTAGCAGTGAAGAAGGACTATATATTTACAAATGAGTGAACAAGAAATATTGTGAACAAAAGATGCTTCCTGAAATTAATCTGAATTTTTCTTTACATTCAAAATGCTTTTTTTACATGTGTATTTATGTTATAATCACATTTCTGTATCCAGCGAATCTTGCTAAAATATATATCAAAAACATATTGTCTTCTATCCTTTTATTTCTTTTCACATGCAACACTAGATACCCCTACTAGTGCAAAATAAAGAGGTATAACTAAATACAGAACCTAATATGGGATGACTTGCATGGATACTCAATACAACTGGCCTTGTGCCAAATCAAGCAAAGTTTAGTGAATGACTATAGTACTAAATATTTATCTTCATTGTTCTTTATAGAGAATTGACTGAAACCAAAAGTACAGAAAATGTCATAAATTCTGAATCTAATTTTACATTCTTCAAGAACTGATGGATATTTTTGTTTTATTTTTAATTCAGAAAATTATTAAATTGTAAAAAATAGAAATATTGGGTAACTTCAATCAGACTTGTTGACCTTTGGCTGTAGAGAAAAACTTTATAACACTTTGTAAATCAGTCTGTAAAGATGATCCCCCACCTACATCTTTAAAAACTATTTATTGAATTTTCCTCATCCTTAAAATATTTACCAGACATTTTAGATTTAATTACCAAAGAAAAATCTAATAAAACAAATATCCATTTTACATATACCGAGACATATACAAACTCTCTCTCTCTCTCTCTCTCTCATACATACCACAAAATGCCACAATACACTATTGATGATGTCTATTAACACACACACACACACACACACACACACACACACACACACACACACACACACACACAGTGCCTTTTTTGCAGCAATAGTTAGTTTATTATTCTCATAGTGCAGTGGTTAGTGAATTATTTTCATGGACCATTGCAAACGATTTAAATCTTCAATTGGCACTCTATAACTAAGTTTCAAGATAAACTTAGTATATATTTGTACAATGTGCCTGCATGAGGTTGCCTATTTGGAAGTTAAATTTTCACTGGGCATTCTACCATTATGGCCTTGAATCAAATTAAGTTAAGATTAGTAACATATCACAGCTATAAATGAAAATTTTAAAAATCACACCTACATGCACACATTAGCAATTAAGATCATGGTGATTATAATTTGCATAATCAAAGCCAATATCACCACCACCAAAAAATGTGCAGCATCAAAATAACTTTGTGTAAGTGGATATATTCCTAACCACAATAAAACTCAAAATATAAATACCAGGCAATACTTGTTAACATATATCTTTGGGATAATATCATTAGCAGAAGCTTAGTGAATTGGACAGAATTTTACAAGATTTAAAGTTCTGCAGATAAGAACTATAATTATTTATATTGCCCTCTTACATCGCAATTGTTTCCCCCCCTAATCTTCATTTTTTTATCAAAAACTTCATAAAATTCATTTTTAAATATGAAGTAGCATAAAATGCATTAAAAAAAATTAACAATCCTGTGAATAGGAGACAAAATTTTAGCTTCTGGAACATTATCAACTTTCTTTATGAAATATTTTGTTCAATTTTCATGCATATAATCTTGCTTCACACTCTTATTCTCTCTGACATTGAGACTTCACAAGGGAGTGTGGAATCACCCCTTCATTGTCATTACTCTGACCTGGAATGCTAGCACCTGTTAGTGACCCATCTATGGAGCAAATAAGTCTATTTAAGAGAATGTTTAAAATGATATTGAACTACATTCATATATTGGCTCTTGAAACACTGATATTGCAACTACTTCAAACCATATAATTGTGCACACATTACTTATATTGGATAGGAATAGTTAACCAACCAACAACCTTATTCTATCATACCAATGCCAAACATACATCTTCTGTTTTGTAGACACCCTCAAAGTTAAGTTTTAATCAAGTTTTTTTTCCCCAGAACTTGGACAAATTTGTCCATATTCCTTTACAAATAGTATTTTATTCAAGTACTTATAAAATACTTAACTTCAAAGAGAAATTAGTGAGAAAGAAATAACAGATGTGTGGTAGTTTACTTTGTTCTCATATAAACGCCTGCAATCAACAATTGAGACGAGTAAAATAATGTTAAAGCAAATGTGATTATCTTAAAAAAACAAGTACAAACACACATGCATTCACACTTATATTTAAAAGCTACAATATACAAATATACATCCACATGTACACAATAAACATAAGTAAGTGTATGTGTACACACATGCATACACAATATACAAGTTACCAATGCAACATGAACAAGCAGAAAGATGTACTTTTTAAGATACAATAATAACAACATATCAAAGCACAATGATCCCCAAACTCACTAACACACTCATAACTGCTCAGAAACACAACAAAAATTATTGCTGGCTAATGATTTAGCTTAATAATTATAAACTAACTCAGCAGCTAGGACATAGGCCTGAAGGCTATAAGATTTCACTCTGATACTAAATTGGTAAGGATTTTCAATTATGAAATACGAGAAGTGTGATTTTTAAATTGGGGGAAATGGGTATTTTTAGCTAAGTATAGAATAGACCTCATAGAAATATACAAATGAATAGCATACAGTTTGATTGATTTTAATGGTATGTCAACCTATCTAGAGTCATTTTATGCCTAGAAGTTAGGGAATCATATTCATTGTACATTCACATTTATATTTATTGTGTAGTTGTTTCTTAAGGCATTTTTTTGCACACAGTCCTATTAACTACAATTAATTTTCAAACAGATGTATTTGATGGGACCCTAACAGATAATACCACTCTAGGTCAGAGTGAATCTGGGAATAATGGCAATGAAGAGGTATTCCACATTCCCCAGAGTTCCAAAACTGGAGCTTCACCATCAGGTGCAAGTTGGACACCACATTTTTTTGTGTATGTTGCTGATTAAAATGAATCCAAATTGATAATATGTATGCCTGTCACCTAAGTTGTACCAATGATCCAATGGGTTCTAGAACCTGATTTGCTAAAAGGTATTTACATTGAACTTTAATCATGGGTAAATTTTCAAGTATTTAATCTTATCCCCTACCATTACAGAAAAATGACAGAGATATTTCTCTGTGTGTTGTTATAACCTTCAGGTAAAAAGAGTGGGACTGATAGGCAAAAAACAAAAGCCATGTTTAATCCCTCAAAAAGTAGTAGCATTCCTATTCCCTTAAAAGCAAGAAAAGAGGGCCCTATACTACCCCAACACTTTTTGTTTTGTTTTGTCCCCACCTCATCATTATCTTGCATTTGTACCTATCATACTGAAATTGTATATTCTTTTGTGGAGAGACAGATTAGTCCATAGATTGATTGATTTTAATGATATATCAACCCATCAAGGGTTATTTTATACATAGAGGTTCATATTTACATTTTTTGTGTAGTTGTTTCTTAAAAGGTTTTTTAACAAGGTCCAATTAAATACAAATAATTTTCAAACTGATCTATTTGATCCATAGATGGGATCCTAACAGGTACTACCACTCCAGGTAGGTGGACCTGGGAATAATAGGAATGAAGCGGTACTCCAAACTCCTCAAATCTCTATAGCTGGAGTTAGACTATCAGATGCAGTTCAGTGTCAAACCCAGGAAGTACCTCTATACAGGCCTTACAGTCACCATATTCTAAGCCCCACCAACAGGAAAGTTAAGTCCACAGAAAATGTGATATTATACTAATTGAGAAAAATGTGAAAGAAGTAATTCTTCTAGTACTCAAAATCATATTGTATATATGAAAGATTGGTTGGTTGATTTTATAGCATAACAAGTTAAATCTTGATGGATTATTTAATACCAAAGCCAATCTACCCACCAATAATTATATGGTTCCATTAAACTAATGATATGAATCATTTGTAAAAAATATTAGCTTCAAATAACTATTCTTGATACCAATAATTTATAAGGAGAGTCTCTGTGGTATAATGGCTAACATGCTGGACTGTGACATTGTAGTAATAATCTGTACACAATTATATGGTTGCAGGTACCTATTCCCATTTAATGATAATAAAAATCATTTATTTACATGCAATCATGTATCAAGTATTCCTATCTAGTACAAATGATTTCCAAACAGACCTATTTGCCCTAAAGGTAGGACCCTAACAGGTACAATCACTCCTGGTCAGAATGAACTTGGAAGTAATAGCAATAAAGGAGTGACTTGACACCCTCCAGAACACCAGAAACAGATTTACTACTGGATGCAGTTTAGGGTCACACCCAAGACATGCTATTTTGGAGAGAGAGAGAGAGAGAGAGAGAGAGAGAGAGAGAGAGAGAGAGAGAGAGATCTAACTCCTCCACAAGAAATGCAGTAAGTGTATTCTAACCCCATTATTCATAGTTTCAAATTATTAATTATAGTTTCAAATAATTATTCTTGATACTGATAATTTATACACAATTATAAGGATTATGGTTATGTACTCCAATGGACCCCCACATATGGCCGAGCAAAAGCAGGACAACCAGCTCGAACATACATATAGCAGCAATGTGAGGATACGGGATGTAGCCATGAAGACCTGCCAGAGACGATGAACAATAGGGAGAAGTGGCAAGAGAGGGTCAGGGATATCTGTGCTGGCGGCACGACATGATGATGGTTAGCTATACTACCTAATAATCGTTTGTTATTGGCATAATGGTTGTGGTATTTGGCAATGGCTCAGGAGATTGGGGTTCAATCCGAGGTCAAGTCATACCAAAGACTCAAAAAAAAAAAAAAAAAAAGGGTACTAGATGAATCCTTGCTTAACACTCAGCATTATATGGAATGGATCACGGGCAAGTGGAACAATTCAGGGAAAGGAGTAATACCCCTCTTACACCCTAGTGTAGTAGCTATGGAAAAGAGAGCATTCAGGTTGCCCTTGACTATGGTCAGCCAACTACTATTACTACTATATAGTATAAAGTTTCTTCCAACACAAATAATTTTCAAACCTATTTATTTGACATATTTCCTATATCAACCCATGTCATATTTTGTAAAACTATATAAGTGAATATTGTTATACCATCTTATGGATTTGACAGAGGAATGCCCATTTCTGTTTCTTAAAGAATTTCCACTTGCTTTGGTCATAAATACTATTAATAAGAATGGGTTGCCACAATCAATTAAAGATGCACAAACATCAAAGTAAAATAATCTTTTTTGGTGCTGAGTTAATACAAGGAAGTCCCTAAAGACTAAAATGTTATCACAACCATTCAATGATTTCAGATATTTTAACTAAAGTTCCACAACTGGTGTAAATGGTTTTTATCACACCAGGTCAGTACTGTTTCAGAGCATCATCTTCAATTTTATTTAGGAATAGCATTTGTGTGTATATCATAACCCTTGTTCTTTTTTCCATGTTGACCAAAATAGAATGACAACAATAAGATCAAAACATTCAGTAACAGGAAAAGAGCAAAATATGATATTAATAGTTAACAATTTGAATTCAGATTTACCAAACTTTTTCTTCTAATTTCTAATCACAGAGATTTTGTGTGGTGCTTAGCCACAACTAAAAGTTATACAAGCTCATAAAAAGAAAATTAATCACCTAGGAAAAAAGACGTGTATAGTTTAAATAAAAAGCTAAAATTTAGAGAATAAAAAAAAAAGCTAATAGAAAGTTGTTCAGGCTTAGAGACTATAAGATAAAAAAATAAAATAAAAAAGTTTCACTGTGATACTAAATTGGTAAGTATCATTGATTAAGAAGTACAAGAAGTCTATTAAAATTTGAATTGAAGAAAATGAATATCTTTAGCTAGGTATAGAATCCACCTAATCAAAATATACATTTGAATAACATGCAGATCAAAATGAATCCAAAGTGATAATGCATATTCATGTTACTTCTTATTGGTCAGGTGCATCATAAAATGTAAAGAGGTAAAAATAAATGTTTTTTTTTGTTTGCATTTTTCTTCTTTTTTTTTTTTTTTTAGTCTTAAACATTTGGGAGGGGGGAGACAAAAATAAAAAGGAACATGAAAAATAAAAGGGAATAATTTTAAATGAAAACACATACACACAAACAATGCTGGTATGTGATGCTTGTACACAGGTTCTAATAAAGAGTGGATGGGTTTAAAGTAATAAGCATACTTAGCCTAATAGTACAAAAGTAATAGTAATTTGTTTTCTATTACTGCATATAGTATGTATCATGTGACTTTCTCAGACCTAAATTTACATCTAATATTAGGGAGTCGCACCATGTGTGAGATACAAACTTTCATTACCCTATTTTGTTGACTGCCACTACATAGCTTATAAGTAGTTTACATTTTTGCCATAGTTGTAGTATTTTCATGAATTACTCAAAAATTACAGAAAACCAAGGAAGTTTAAGAGAAAATATATTTTCATACACTTATATGAACCTTAACTTAGCCTACCAGAAATGGAATTTGCATGATACACAGGATATATCAAGAAATCATCTTTTGGAGATAAAAATTTGAGGGCTCATACAATATACAGATAATACTTAAATATATTTACAATAGATGGGTTATTTTCTTCAGCTGTGTATCAACAAGGAAAATAGTCTCACTCATTTTCCTTGTTGATATACATTATCTCTACTATTTTGCAAATATTAAAAAATAAAAAAAATAAAATGATGGATTACAATAAAGCTTGTCTAATAAAGTCCAAATAAGAATTAAGAGTATTACTTTCCTAATGCAATACTTACATACACAAGTGTGCATGTGTCAATATACTGAAAACTTCACATAAAATATACAAACTAACTTTTCATTTATTATGATTGAAACTTATATCAAGCAATAAAAGTATATATCAAAATTTTTGTTTTTGAAAGTTAAGTGAGATTGATTCTCACTGGGTGCTCCATATTTCTGGCCTCAACAAACTGACGAAATAACTACTAAATAAAATGTTTTTAGTTCCAAAAATAGAATATTTTGATTTCAAATCTTAACTGTTTTTGTGAATATTTTATTCTTCATTGTCCATTCATCTTTTCCATCTTCAAATACTTCTGAAATTTTCCATAATTTTTTCTTAGCAACTTCTCATAAGTATCAACTTACTTCCAGTAAGCAATTTTTAGAAATTTGCTTGATTAAAATAGTTGTCAGTTAATTAAATAACAACATTCAATTTGAAAGACAGTTTTTTTGGCAAATATACACTGCTTGTCAAAGGTTATGAGAGGAAGTAAAACTTTAGGTAAGACTGCTCATAATCTTTACAATTTATAATGATTTTCTGCTTTGCTGTTAGATATTAATTTTGTCAGTTATTTAAGAGTCAGAATGTTGGCATTCTGTGTAGCAACTAAAACAAAATTGCTTCAGTAGTCAAAATTTATTGTTCAATATCACAACAGATTTTTTTCTGTTGTTCATAGATAAAAAAAATAAGAACAGCTTAACATTTCAAAACTTTATGACTTTTCTATTTGAAGTCAGCCGAATCAAAAAATTTTCCATTTTTTAAATCTCTAAAAAGAGGATTTAGTTTTTCAACTATTGTTACATAACTGTCATAATTTGCTGTGTGCGCATAAGATTAATACATTGAAATAGATACTACAAGAATAAAACTAATCTTTTTTAACCAATTAAATAACAGAAAAAAAGAATCATAAAAATTGAAATAAGAAAGACAAAGAAAAAGAATTTTCAGTTTCCCAACCATTTCTACAGAAATGAGAATACCAGTTCTTATTAATGTTTGACTGAGTTTAAATCTGAAGTCAGCTCTAGCATCTTTTATCAATTATACTAGATCTGATCTGACAAATGAAAATGAAAAATATAAAAGGTTAACAGAGTAATTAAAAAAAAAAGTTTTATCCTTATCAAAAATAAATGCACAAATGTAAATTGTTGATGTTAAAAATGTAACACTAAGAAAAAGATAAAGAATCAATTACAATAATATGGTTTCTCAAGTTTCTGGAAGATTGCTTTTGGTATAAAACTCAAGTTACCATCCTATTGTATATGATTGCTAATATTTTTTTTAGTATTTAAAGAAAATTTTGTTAAAAATTGCAACTAAAAGGTACTTTCATCTTTTAAAATATATTTCCAGAGTGATTAATAGTTTGGCCCTAAGATATAAGATATAAATAAAACAATTCTGATTAAACTGACATACAGCTCAACTGATAGATTACACAGAAAATATGAAATTCAATGTTTTCTTTTTTATATTTCAGAAAACAAAACTGATCAAAAGATCATTATCAGGGGTCATCATTTAATGTTCATAATGACAAGGTGATGATCAAAAAGTCATCACCTAACAAAGTTCTTAAGGACAGAGTGATGGTACTATAGAAAGATGCACTTAGCCATAGGCTAGTTAAAAAGTAGACAGCTGAATGAATGAGGAACAATAATGACAATTTTCACCATAATTGCTGGGTTCCTTCTGATCATTGAGCCCTACATGAATTTTGTCAGAACTGTGGATCATGAACTCATCAATCAGTTTTTGTATTTTTACTGCCAAAGCACAGAAGATTGTCAATATAAATCTATAGCAAACACCAAAAGAAAACTTGGCATGTTTTCAGTACTAGTTTGGATCTGATTTATATAAAATATCAATATTTTTGTTAATACACTAAAGACTTTCCAAAATAAATAAAAACAGTCAACATTTCCCTGAAGTCATTTTTAACTTTTAAGATGTATGGCTCATGTACTGCAAAAGGTTATATTATCCACACCTGTTCAAGAAGCCAATCAGTAATAAAGCTATGTGGTTTTCATTCAATCCTAAAATATTTTTGTTGGACGATAATTTACTATAACCTGACAGTTATCATATCTTGATATACTCAGATGAGCATCCTCATCTTACTTGTTATACTCACATTTCAATAGTTATCAAGATGAGGACACTGATCAGTGTATATCTAAAATATTACTTTTACAAAAATATTATCTGTAGAGAGGATAAAAATCATTCTGAAAAACAGGCTTGTTAGCAATCAATATCTTATCTGATGAGAAAATAAGAATTTTTTTTCTTTTTAATGTTTACTAGATGACCTTTGAACCCAGTGGTTTCCCATGGTAATTGTGGTCTAAGATAATATTGATGCTTCTCTTTAGAGGAGTGAAGGATTCTAATTAACATTTCATAGTTATCTCCAATGAATTTGCATGATTAAAAAATTATGTTCAATACAAACACAAACCATACAAAATTCTCATTCAGTTGCATATTGCTTCATTTTCAAATTTAGAGCATTTTAAGTATGTCGCCCAAATAAAAATTTAGCTATGATGTGCCATTTTTAATGAATTACGGCTACATAAGATATAAGAATTTCAGTAATATAGATCAGTAGCATCTTTGGAATAATTAACTTATGTGTCAAAAATTCTAAAAACAAATCTGATATTTGTATCATTTTTAACATTTACCACCCCCAAGACTGAGAAGAATTTTATTACTAAATTGATCATTGCTGCCTATATTGACTCAAATGCACCTCTTTCAAATTCTGAGATTTTTTGGTTTTTTTAATAGAATATAAATGTTGTCCAAATTTTCCTTCTACAGTTCTTTCAACTATCACCGATTATTAAAATCAAGATATTATTCTTAGATATTTTGACATAGTAGTTTGTTTTTTTTGCAGCCTTACACTCCACAAGCAGTCAACATTTTCCCAATAGAAGCAGTTTGAAGAAATAAATAAAGATGACTTAGTAAATGTCACAATATATGTAAACCATTTGCAATATTATGAGACTACATAGTTATTAATTATTAAGGAATAACGAACAGTTTTATTTTTTTAATTTAAACACTGCTTTCAGTGATACACACACACACACACACACACATATATGCTACACAAATAGAGATATACAATGTTTAAATACAAAATTCACTGAATTAAAATGGCTTGAAAAGAATTAACTAAAGGATCAATAAATTTTGTCCTGGTTTCATTGAGCATTTTTGAAACTTATTTTTTTGATTGTCAAGGAGAGTGGGGAGGGATAATCTAATATAAACAGGGCTAAATATCTGTAGGCAAAACTTATTGAACAGTTACACAAACAGCCATTCCCCTGGGTTCATACACAAAAACAACAAAATGGTTGGAATATAAAAAAAGAAAAAAAGAAAAGAAAAGAAAAACAAAAAAAAAAAAGAAACAATAAAAGAAACTTACATTCAGATCGCATGCCCACTGCAAGACACTTCTGTAAGCGACAAAACTGGCATCGATTACGATGTATTTTGGTAACAGGGCAGTCCTTATTGCCTCGACATGCATAACCCAGTTGTTTACGGATGCTCCTCTTGAAAAAACCTTTACAGCCTTCACAACTAATAGCGCCATAGTGACGTCCTACAAAAGGAAATAAATAAAATAAAAACATGTCAAAAAAAAAATATAGAGAAATGAAACAGAAATTATACTTAACTATCTTTTTATCCAAATATCTCTTGTTAAAAAGTATCATTATTATAGATTAATAGATTATAGATTGATATTTTATCATGGTTATTATATTTACAATTCAGCTGTAACTATATGACACACAAGTTATTTGTGCCCACCTATCTTGACCAAAAATGAATAAAGAACCAGAAAGCTAAAATAGAGGTGTTAAATCCTGGTTCCTCACCCATGGAACTGCAAGTAGGTGGAGCATAGCAATTTGGATTTTTTAGTTGTTTTTTACTTTGAATTACTCTGTGCTATGTCAGGTAAATGGGGCTTTTCATATCACTCTTTTCACAATAAACAAGAAATATGAAATATCTAAAACTCACTAATAGCCAAATCAACTAATGAATAGCCTGGAAGCATTTACTATTTAAGTGTTATGCTCCAAGACAGAAAATAAAGGAAAGAAAACTGGTAGATGAACACAAGGGTCATTCAATAAATATTGTGAGGTTTTTTGGGTTTTTTTTGAAAAAGGCAAAATAATTTTTTTCTTCTGGAATTTTTTTTCATACACATAAAATATATATACTCTGCATTCCTTGAAATTAGTTTATAGCAAAAATAAAATAGTGGCAAATCAAACAGAGTGCTCCAGGCTTGAACAGAGGTCTGTCATCAAATTTTTGGTAGCTGAGAAGAGAAAACCAGGTGAAATTTAAAGAATGAGTGGTGTTTACAGAGAAGCAGGTTTTAATAATTAAAAAAATGTTTACACCTTTAAAGAAGGTCAAAAAAGTATTCAAGATAAAAGCAGACCAACAATGGCAAGTACACCTGAAATAATGGATTCAGTTAATGAACTCATTTTAGCTAACAGAAGAGTAATAATGGAGGACATTTCTAAACAGCTGCAAATTTCTGTGAGTATAGCACACAAAATTGTGCAGGATGACTTTGCCTTTTCAAAGGTCCATTGACCAAGCAGTTAGAGTGTTTACCAAAGGTCCGGGAGATCGGGGTTCAATCCCAGGTCGAGTCATACCAAAGACTCAAAAAATGGTACTTGATGCCTCCTTGCTTAACACTTAGCATTCTAAGGTATGGATCTAGGGTAAAGTGGAGCAGTTCAGGGAAAAGAGTAGTACCCTACACCTCGGTGTAGTAGCTATTGAAAAAGGAGCCTTCGGGTCCCCCTCAACTATGGTCACCAACAACTTTCAAAGGTCAGTTGTTAATGGGTTTCACCAGGAGAATGCAAAGTTTCATACTGCAACAAGAACAGTGAAATAGCTGTTCCATTCCCATATGGTCCAGATCTGGACCCTTCTGATTTCTATTTGTTTAACCACCTCAAAGAATTTCTGAGTGGAAAAAAGTTTCCAATTGATGATGAAGTGATGAGCAAATGGCTTAAAACTCAGTCAATAATTTTCTATGCAAACAGAATTTTCAATAAGAAAAAAGTGCTTTAAAAACACAAAAATAAAGCAAAAATATTTTCCCCCATGATAAATGTGAGTCATTATATTACAAAATTCACTTTATTTATTGAATGACCCTCACAGAATCATGAAGTGTTAAGCATGGCAAAAAGATTGTTCTATCTTGCAGCTAGATATCATGAGGAGCAATTAGTTTTAAATAACATCATTCAAAAAACCTACTTGCTTTTTTTAATTTGTCAAAAGGAACATATTTTTTAATTTTGATTCAAGATTCAAACTAGGTAAAAATATTTTGGTATATTATGCTTTTTATTTTAAGAAAGGTAAAAATGCAAAGTAAATGTTTAAAAAAATTTTGTGCAAGTTATGGAGAAGGTATTGGGAATAAATACACATTTCAAAAGTGGTTTACAAAGTCACTTCCTTGAGATTTCACTTCACACTGAACAATGTTCCATGATTCAGATTCGGTTTCTTTGTGTAATGGCATATCAACCTTCATGGGTTATTTGATCCCAAACCATTTTTGTAGAAGGACAGCAATGGTACTGTTTAACCTATAGCAGAGGGGATAAAGGAGTTCATACCTTTTCCCAAGGATATTAGTCCAAAAGGGAATGTAATAGTACAACTAGAGTTCAAACTTGTTTACTACGATGTCGCAGTCCAGCACATTAGCCAAGCACACCATTGGGACTCCTACTTCCGTGGTTCAGGTAGACCAGTTGAGACTGATAACAATCAAATGAAGACATGAGAATAAACAATGTTATATAACATAATGAAAAAATCCAAATTAAGTGCTGAAAATTATTTGCATCAATTGGATTGTGTTAATTTCTCTGTGTAGCTTCTACATCAATGAAAAAAATCTTAGATCCATGTGAGATTCCCTACATAGGCATAACAAGAATGTTCTTTGACAGAAATTGTGAAAGGTGATGAAAAGTGGATAGTTTACAACAATGTAGAATGTAAGAAATCATGAAGCAAATGAACCATGGCATAGTCTAGTCTTCATAAAAAGATGTGATTTTGTATATATGGTGGGATTGAAAGAGAGACTTCTATCATAAATAAGCTTTTACTGAGGAGTGGGAAGAGTGTTCACCAATGGTCCGGGAAACCAGGGTTCAATCCCAGGTCGGGTCATACCAAAGACTTTAAAAATAGGACTTGATACCTCCTTGCTTAACACTCAGCGTTATAAGGTGTGTATCAAGGGTAAAGTGGAGTAATCCAGGGAATGGAGTAGCACCCTCCCATACACCTCAGCGTAGTAGCTAATGAAAAGGGAGCCTTTGGGTCGCCCTTGACTACAGTTGCCAACTTTACTTACTAGTTCTGCTCTCAATCAAACCAAACCAAAAGCAGCAATCAAAAAAGAAGCATACAGGATTAACTAAGACTAAGGTCGCCAACTTTACTTACAACTTTACTTTTATATTTTAAACTGAACAAACATTCTTATCAGCCCAACAATAAGGAAGGAATTCCCTGTCATCAGAGCCTAGAATATATTGATTGCATCCCCTGCAGAAGGGTAGGACACCTCCAAAAAAAGCGGGGGGTGGTCCTGGATATGACACTAAACGGCAACTAGTAATGAAGCTCCAGTTTTGAAGATCTGGGAATTGTGAAGCACTTCATTGCAATTAATTCCCAGGTCCACTGAGACAAGGAGTGATAGTAACAATTAGGATCCAATCTGTTCAAAAATTATTTGTATTCAATAAGACTGAAAAAAAGAAAAGAAAAACACCTTAAGAAGAAACTACACAAAAAATAGGAATATAAATATACAATGACAGCAATTCCCTAAATTCTATGCATAAAATAACCCTAGAAAGGTTGATGTGCCATTAAGATGTATCAATCTACCAAGGAAAGACTCTATACAATTGCTGACCAGAATCTATTAAATAAGCAATCCAGATCAAAAAAGAAAAAATGAACATAAAGAATTATATTATATTCCATATTTTATAATCTAAAAATCACAAAAAGATAACTTATAAAAATCCATTCCCTCAAAGATATGAGTAAAATAGTAGAACAGACTGGGCTCTTTAGCCTTGGTAGTCATCCAGTCTAAGATAAAAACAACTTTGAATTCATAACCAGGAGCTTAAGCTCCTAAGTCTAACAGTCTTCAACCTCATTCTGGCATCTCCTGCAATAACAATGTCATGATATTTACTCTTCCCATGGACAACTTCAGTGTCACACAAAGGAGAAACTTGCTGAATAGGCAACTCCAGTCATCCATACAAACTTTTCCAGATAAAGCACAAATTTTCTTTCATTTTTGCTTTTTATTGGAAAATCAAATTTCAGGCAATAGACTCTTTGGCCTTTCTTCAGTTCATAGCCATTTCAGAATGATAAATTTCAACAACTCTTTGAACTTTCTTCCTCTGACTCAAACACATGACCTCAAAGTGAACTAGATGAGTTTCCTTAACACAATCTCTTTTTTTTTTAATCTCCTTAGAGAGAATGATCTACTTTAAAGAAAACTTGGGTGGTAATTTTTCTAATGAATCACCTGTTCCTTCTTGATAGATGTTATAGACCCATTCCATGTCACGTGTGTTACAGTTCAGAAGGGTTTTCAGCAATAAAATTTATTTAAAATCGCCCTTATAATACTTTACTCTCTTTTCTTTTTGGTTTGTGTAGTCTTAAAGCATTACTCTTTCATGTAATACATTAAAAAAAAACCATACCTATGACCATTTTTTAATAATAGTCTTGTTTCTAGTGTCACATGCATTACATTTGGACGTGAAGGATATTTTAAACATTTTTAAACAATGTATAAACTCTGCAAATTGTGCCTTTATTTTTTTATAAAAATGGGTTTTTCTAAATTTTTATGGAGTCATCTAATTATTATAGTCCTTTTGTAAATTTTTATTCATTGAACCCCTGAGAATTAAGATATTTGTTGTCATGTGTGTTACACCTTAGCGTCACGTGTGTTACTCATGTGAAATCTCACCAATTTCCAAAGCTATGTGAAGTGGGAAAATACTCAAATTTGGCAACCAATCAGAATAAAGAATTTTCTTAATCTTAGTTTTTGTCCTGAGAGAATTAGTCATTTGGTTTGGAGAGCACTGTCCCTTAAATTTCAGGCTCCATAGCATAAACAATTTTCATTGAAAAGATTTCAAACCTGCACAAATTAGTGTAAAAACCTTTCTATTTTTTTCATATATGTATTATAAAAATATATAAAGTAGTTTTTTTGAAAACTGTTTGAACGCACACATATATATATAAGAATTTTGGAGTAGAAATTTTTCGGACAGCATTCATTTTTTAAGAGAGCAGCAATAACCCACAAGGCCAGTTTAGTTTTCCATATGGTTGATAAAGAAAATTATTTTATCAACCCTTGAATACTTTAACTTGTGATGAGAAGAAAAATTAAATATCTTAATTATTTGTTTATTTTGTTGTCAGTGGAAGTTTTTTTTTTATCTTCGATAATTTATTTTTAACATTTAGACAAGGACCTATTTGAAATAAAAACATTTCATATTAACAAAGCTGAAAACTACTGGTTGCCAAATGCTGCTGTTTGTTGTTTGAAGTTATTGGCAAATAAAACCCTTTTTTTGTTTTAAGTTGTTCTATCACCTCCTACCTCACACTCACATTTTTCTTTCAGTAACAACATCTTAAGTTTAAGTGTGATGTGTTTCAAGGAAAAAAAAAACTAAAAATATTAGATGCAACATTTCATACTATTTTTGTTTCAATGAAATGTATTTTCTAAAATAATTTCTAATTTTTTTGTAAACATTCACCTACACTTGGTGTTAGGAAAAAAACAAAATAACAAATGGGTGCATTCATTTTTATTAAACTTCGAAAGTAAAACAATTCCTTTTATTGTAAAATATTTTTCTATTTTTCTTTTTACACCTTGCTCCATATCAATACTTACTTAGTTGCTTTACTTGACTCAAAAATTTAGATAAATTAATTAGCATAATGACAAAAATAGCATTTGTCACAATTAAAGAATATAATAAAAATATTTAGTAATAAAATAAATTACTTGTTTATCATTTTTATGAATCATTAGATGTTGTATCAAAACTTCTTATTGATATCAAAGGGTTAGACATATTTTTATTTCTAAGTAATTGTAAGTGTTAAATAGAATGTTAAGTGACTAGCTTTTTAAGTTAGAATAGAAAGTCTTTGACTTTATAGCTACTTTTTTCCATATCCAAAAAATTGTCTGTTAATTCAGTTTTCAGATGTGAAAAAAACAAGTGTGAAAAAAACATCTGCTGAAAGAATGAGAGCTCTAAGGAAATGAAGGGTACATCTTTTCAAGAACAAGAAAATGCCAGGATTTCAGCCCTTCGAAAATGTCAGCGAGAAAAAATGAATATAGATCAACTAAAAGAACACCGTAAAAAAGTTGCTGAACGAGTCCGTCTCTTTCAATTATGTAAAAAGCTAAGACAGCAAGAAATCACTCCCTGTCAAATCAGGCAAAGGGTTCAAGATGCCTCAATCATTGGGAAAAGCAATCTGAAAATTAGATAATAACTTGCCTAAGTCACCTAAAAAACAAAGGGCTGTTGTTAATGGTTTAGCCAAGCGGGCAGGACAGGAATTGAGTCCAAAAATCAAACATAACCATGGACAAAGGATAAACCAAAGATTTACAGAAGAGAACAAAAAGTTGATAACAGACTTTTATGTAAATACAGATGTTGTGTATACCATGCCTGGAATGCATGATGAAATGACAGTTTGGGAAAATGGGATCAAATCAAAACGCAGGAAATATTATTTAATCATGTTTTTAAAGGAAGTTTATGAGCTGTTTAAACAGTCCTACCCTGACATTACCGTAGGGTTCAGTAAATTTGCATCTCTGAGGCCAGCAAATGTGTTGTTGCTTAAAGATCAGCATCCAGACATGTGCAAATGTGAAATTCATGAAAGTTTTCTTCTTAAAATTAAAGGTGTAGGAATTACCTATGATGAACACTTTTGGCCTAGCATTCTTTGTGATGACAGTCTTGATTTGACTTCTCCTTGTTGGAGAGGTATTTGTGTTAATTGCCAATTGAAGAATAAGTTCACAATAGAGAAAAGTGATGCTGACACAGTTTTTTGGAAAGAATGGATAAAAACTGAAACTGGACATCTGCGAATAGACCAAAAACAAGGGTGTGTAGGTGAATTAAAAGAAGATTTTTTCAGCGAATTTTCTTTTTTCAAAGAACATGTGAGAATTAAACGGATTCAGTCTACAGCATTTACGGAGGAGTGATTACCATGTTTTACAGTGTGACTTTGCAATGGCATACAGTTGTGATTATCAAAATGAAGTCCAAAGTGCTTTGTGGTCTCGGAAATGAATTAATTTATTTACTGCTGCTCTGTATAGTAAGAGCCAAGTTTGCCAACCATTCTTGATAGTCACAGATAACCAAGATAAATAAATGCTATATAAATGCTTTGATGGACTACATTCAATTTGAAAAAGGGGGCATGCTCATAATCTACACAGATGGGCCATCATCAGAGTTTAAAAATAGATACATTGTGAAACTGGTATCTATGTTATCAAAAAAATTCCAGTGCAAAGTTTCCTGGAAATATTTTGCTACATCACATGGAAAAGGTGTTGTTGATGGAATTGGTGGCTCAGCCAAATCTCTAGTGAGAAAAAGAGTCATGAATCAAGGTAAAAATGCTGTGATTGTACAAAACTCTGCTGATTTTTACAAAGTAACAAAAGATGACAAGAAGGGAGTAACTGTTCTTCATATAAGTAAAGGACAAATTTCAGAGTTGATAAAAGAAAAGAAACCTTGGGAAAATATTAAAGATGCCTCAGGCATCAGTAAGATGCACGTTATTAGTTGTTGTGATGGTTCGACTACAGAAATGTTCAAAACAAATTTAAGTAAGGATCCATCATCAACTATTGAATATGAAGATGAGGATGTGGACAGAAGCGAGAAACTCAATGTAGGTGATTGGGCCTTAGTCTCCTATGATGGAAAAAAATTCCCTGGTGAAGTTGTGTCAATTATAGATACTGATATAGAAGTATCAGTAATGAAGTATTCCAGAAAAGGCAAATGGTACTGGCCAGATAAAGCTGATATAATTGCATACCGGCCCAAGAATGTGATCGGAAAACTTAGTCCACCAGTTCCAGTAGGAATGGTAGATACTGGGAGAAATCAGGATGTGCTTTATCATTTTCAATAAATAAATCTATTTTACAGCATTGTATGAGTATATTATTCATTATGTTGAAATCCATTGATTATTGAAGGTCTTGAAGTGATATTTTGACATGTAACACATGTCACGTGTGTTACACAAATTCAAAGTGTTCTTTCAAGAAGAAAAAAATAGCTAGATTTTTTTTTTGCTATTATTTTGTTTGCAGTAATATACTAGCTAATAAACAGAAAGGATTTTTTCCTCAGAAGTTTTATTGAAGAATGAGAAAAAAAATGTTGATTAAGCGTCACGTGTGTTACATGTTATTTTGAAATCTATATATGTACCAATCATAAAAAATATAATTAAACATAATTCTATGTTATTTATTAGTAAAAATGAGTGCCTGAAAAATAGGCAATTCTTTCATTTTCTGACTTCAATAAATAGCCATATTTATACCCTCAGCACAGACAACACAGAAAAGATCAGAATTGGAATTTTTTATTTTTTTGTAGTTTAGGGTGTTGTCTTTCAGAAAAAAACATAACAGTGCTAGAAAATATTGGATTTAAAATTCTCTGATTTTGGACCACTTTCCATGGAATGAGCCTATAGATGATAGGTACTGATTCTTGTTTGGCTTGGTGACTCAAAAGATAAATAGATATCTTCAACCAAAATACAGGACATTCAAAGAAAATGATACAAATACTGAAACACTATGTAAAAAAATGACAGAGAGGATGAGATTAATATATATCAACCAATATGCAATAATTACAGCACCTCATCTAAAGTAGAAGAAAGAACAGCAAAAAATAAATAAATAAAATAAACAATAATTTGCATTGACAAAAAAGGTGAGGATATTTTCTTCATGGTTAAGAGGGAAAAACTACTTCAAAATATTTTTGTTGTTCCACTTACCAGAAGCTTTGTCACCACAAACAATACATGGTTTAAAATTTTGTTCAAATTGCTGTTTCTGAGTCAATTTGTCCCTGACAGCTTGTTGCTCCTCTCGTAAACGCTCCAGCCTCTGGTTGTGTTGTAATTCCTGCAACAAGAAAGAAAAGATTCAAAAAGACAAATAAACAAACACTGATCTTAATAACATTAACCAAAACACATTTAAAAATCCCTTAGATTCATAATACTGAGAAAATTTAATTTACTAGCATGTCAACACACAATTACCTCCAACATTAAAATATGTAGCAAACAATACTGTTCTGGTGTTCGCTTTTATAAGTCAATGCAATATCTGATAAATATTACCAAAAGTACACTTAGGGATCACATTTTTTATAGTCCCTATATATAAAAGCCATTGTCAGTAAATTTGTTAGTTTGTTCACCCATTTATGTCATGCTGAAATGAACTGACATACATTATCAACTTAGAATCAGCATGATTCAACACTGTACTTGTAGATTGTCAGTCCTGTACCATAACCATAAGGCTATGACAATATTTACTAACAAGCATGGTGAAACAGATTCTAATTTCTACAGAGTTCTTTTAAAAAAATATTGATATGTAATTGATTATTTGAATGGGTTACAATTTTTCTTCAATCTTTTCTAAACTGAAAGTTTATTGAAGAAACATAAGAAAAAATAGGGCTTTTGTTAATAATTTCGTAACAAAAGTTTTGTAGAAAAATGTACTTTTCAAAATAAGTTAGTTTAAGTGGTTTTGAATTTCAGATAACTCGGTTTTCATAAAATAAAATCTTTCAAAAAATAGATTATTCTAGAAATAGTTTTACAATTAAAATTTTGAACATAAGATAACTTTTCAAAATAAATTTGCCAGTTTAAGCTATTTTGAGTTCTGAATAATTCAAAATTTATAAAACAAAGTTTCTTAGATAACTAACAGCAGAAAAAATTAACTACAACAGATAAATAATTGCATCAATTTTTAGGGAAACTATGCTAGTCTAAATTATAATGATCCAATGTTTCTATGTATGTTACTGCTGTGAAGTCAAACACAAAATATCTAACTCCTATTTCTGTTAACTCCAACTCCTCTGGCTTTAAAATGGCTACAATCAGTTCAATGTTTCATTTTCAGCTGACTTTATAGCAATGAATGCTCACTTCAAATTCTTTTCATATTTCTTAATGACTAGGTTTAAAGGGTAATTTCATTTTTAACTTTTAAAAAAGAACAAATGAATTCATTAAAAAAACAGTAAAAAGAATAGGACAAGTTGGTATATTATGCTGACTTTGTATAACATTCAGTGCATATGTGATTTGATGTAAACTCAATTTTCTTTAGTCAAAACTGTTGCTCCACACCTTTTGGCTATGTTTATGGCATCAAATAACTTATCAGAAGTTGATATTATATATATATATATATATATATATATATATATATATATATATATATATATATACTACATGTTAATTTGGCATATGTCAAATGCATTGTTTAATTTGAACATTTCCTGAATTTTTATCTGAAATTTTCAAAGTATAATATTCAGTCTATAGGATCTATACAGAAGCATTAGGCTAAATGCATTGATAAAGTGAATTATGTTGAAAAATGAATATTCATTATGTAAAATAAAAGCTTTTTTTCTTTTTATCAGCATAAGGCTATAGGTTTATTAAAGAACCAACATAATGTTTAGGTCTAAAGTTAATCCAAGGTTAAAAATCAATATTAATTAAGCAAATATGAAATTAATCAATAGTATAAATAAATGAATTCTTCATCAGAGCAAGAAATATTTCATATTGAACTGATTTATCAATTGATCTTAAAATTAACTAATCAACAAATAATCATTTTCATCAAGTGTTTCTTTTTAAATATAACATTTTCTAAATAAGGAATATAATTTCTAATTTGAAAAGGAAAGTATATTTGTAAATAAACAAAAGATGCTAAAATATGAATTTAAAAGAGTATCAACACATGATAAAAATAAAGAGTGACAAATCAAAAAATGAGAAAACAAAATAAGTACAGAAAAAAATTAATCAGAAAATGTTTTCTTTAATGTATAAAGCACCACCAATTTTATCCCAGCCATCAAGCTAGGATTAAAATGGAGTATCTGTTCATCTTCTATATTGTGTTCTTTATTTAAAACATAACCAAAAAAAATATTTTTAAATAATAATAATTTTGCTTAAATGTACAAATTGCTAGCCATATCATTCAATGTACAGTACCAAAATATCCTTGAAGTAGCCACCATATATATATATATATATATATATATATATATATATATATATATATATATATATATCTCCTGAAGTCTTTTTTTGCCCAAAAATAATGACTCAAACTATTTAAATAACACAGGTTAATAATTTAGCCATAACCAAATCATTAAAAAATGTTAGAATTAAAATAAGTGATGAGCAGAAAACAGCATGACAAAAGAGAAGGATGATGTTTGGTCTTTTTATCATTTTTATAAGAAATCATCAGCTTTCTGAAATTAGGCATTTTTGTTTATTGTTTATATATAATCTATTCAAATTTATTTGGTTGTTGGTGTTTTATGGAATTAACAACTTTTTTAGGTTATCTAATGCCAAAGCTATATATATAGCTCATTGGCCTAGTGGGTAGAGTGTTTGCCAATGGTCCAGAAGACCTGGGTTCAATCCCAGGTCGCATCATACCAAAGATACCCACTTGCTTAACACTCAGCAATATAAAGTACATATCAAGAGTAAAAAGGAGCAATCCAGGGAAAGGTGTAGTGGCTATTTAAAAGGGAGCCTTCTGGTTACCCTTGACTACGGTCGCCAACTTTACTTACAAAAATCTATTCATCTGAGTTTGACTTCCTTATTAGGAGTTTGTTTTTTGGACTGATTTTCATGGGTCTGAAATAAGTAAACAATATTTTTTATTGCTTCATACAATATGATTATGAAGACTGTCAGCAAAATTTATTTAAATCAACATTTTAAGACAAGAAAATAAAACAATAGATAGACTCTAGAGAATAGTTGTTTAAGCAGAGTCCAAAAAGCCCTACCACTAAAGAGGTCACACACACATAATAAACACACACATACACACACACACACACACTGAATTTACCAATCCAATCCCAGAGAGAACTGTCCTTCGAGGCAGCACCTGCCCCCTAACTCCAAAAGATATGAGTCAAGTTTATAATGCCAACCAAGAAGGGTAAATTCTGGTGATGATCCCCACATTTAAGTGATCTTGTGTCACATCAAAAATGAAACGGGTAAATCCCAGCAAAAGATAATCCTAAATATTACTTTAAAAGTTATTGGGAGCAGCAACTAAATCTGAGGTCATAGTCTGATGATTAAGTAAATGCTAAGTGTTGTGTTTGAAAAAAACAATTATTGACCCACCTTGAGTTTGTTAGCCCAATCTACCCCAGCCAGGGCAGCTGCAGGGACCTGTACAATCTGGGTAGCTGGTATAGAGCTATCTTTCAATTTAGCAGCCAGTTCATGGGACATGACCACCTGGGTACCGTTGGGGGAGGAGGAATTCTGCAAGACACAAGGAAATATTTTTAGGTCAGCAGCCTGTGGTCAAAATGGTGGGATTATAGCAAAGACTACTCTACCCACCTATAAAACTTTAAAATTTGGGCAACAATGAAATAAAGATACTATTTCTTTTCATTGTCAAAGGAATTTTAAAATTATGCTAATGAAATTATCTGACATTTAAGTTTTAGCTTAAAGTCCAGTTTCAACACAAGTTTTTCTTTAATAGGAGCTGTGATTCATTCCTCCATCTACATTTTACCAAAATTTTCATTGTTTGTACATATGTAACTGTATGCCAGCAAAAACAGCACATCATAGCAAGATTTTTATTAGAGCAATGGTCTTAATTTTGTGGTGCCTTTGACATGACTCCTACATCTACTATGACCCAGCATGGTATTACTTATTAGGAGATGATCTATGAGTCAAATAGGCCTATTTGAAAGTTAATAGTATTAGATAGTAACATTTGAAATCATAACTGTGCACAGCTTATTTGTATTAAGGACAATTACTTGAAATTATAATTATTTACAGGATTATTCTTAGTTACTTGAAACCATATAATTGTGTGTAATTTATTTTCATCCTTAATAGAGATAATTAATTACCAGATGAATTTCTGAAAATCATTTTCTGCATATCTGATACAATTATTAGCCATTTTATAAAAGATCCATGAGCATGTGTAGATATTCTACTAAAGATAATACATATACTTAAGTGATGACTGTGAAACCCATAAAATGCTGCATCACCTTGCTAGAGCTGAATAACATTAAGGTGTTCAGAAAGTAATTACATTTTTCAGAAAGGGTACAAAAATAAATTTAAGCCAGAATAAAATATAATCACCTTCATTTTCAATTGCTATATTATGTCAGAGGGAGGAAGTACTGCTGGGTTTGAGATTGTTTTAGATGAAAAAATGAATAAACGAATGACCCAGAATCAAAGTGCAGGTCATCAAAGAAATAGAAAAATAAATAAGCTACATCAGGAGTTGGTCCACACACTGATAAAATAGATAACTAAAATCCCAGACAACTAGCAACCATCAGTCAAAAGCGATTAGGTCTGGTTAAATTGGGGATTAAAGGATTTTTAATAGTAAAGGAATCCTTCAACTCAAAAGTTTATAATATTTACGATTAAAAAAAAAAAAGACTGATTAATGTCAAATTAAAAATGGAATATTCTAATACCCTTTGAAGTTAAGAAAAGAAGAGGGGAAAATTATGATTAATGACCTTTTAATTACTATACCTTAATTGTACCTTTTCTTGTTAGTAGTCTACTGTCAGAAAGTAGGTAACATCAAGGGTATTCAGAAAGTTATGATCTCCCAAATCAAAGAGTCTACAAGTGAGGCAGGAGAAATACCCAACTGTCAGATTCTCTCTCTCTCTAAGTCAATTGCATTTTAACTGACTACCTGACAAATAATAGATGATAGTAATAAAGTTGAAATTCCTTGTTAGCATTGGTTAGAGACCTTTTATCCAGAAAGGAATTGTGAACCTGATTACTTTTTAGGAAAAAAAAAAAAGAATGAACAAGAATTCCCACTCTCCATACAACAATCCAGCACACATTCCCCTGACTACAAGACACACAGCCATTTGTCCCATGGTCACTACAATACAAAAGTAATACAGTGACTCCTGCACATATATTCATTTAGTAATCATACAACCACATTAGACAATGACTGCAGACCAATAAACCCAAGAAAAAATAAGATATGATGTGATGGGAGGATTTTCTTCATACTCCATACTCACCGAATTTAGCACCTACAGATTTTCAGTTGTTTCGATCACTAGAACATTTCATTGGTGGCAGAACATTCAAAAGCAAAGAACTTGAAAATGGTCCTTCAAACTTTTTTCCAAAAAAAAAAAACTGCAGATTCCTTTAAACATGAAATCAAAAATGTCTTCTCACTGGGCTGCAGTAGTTGAAAATGAAAGTTATTACATTTTTTATGATAATATTTAAATAAATTTAATTTAGATTTATTTTGATATCTTCTCTGGTAAAATGTAATTACTTTCCGAACACCCTAATAGAAATAATTCAACAAATAGGTATTTGTGTTTTACTCTTAATACCAAGTTTAAATTCCACAGTTCCTCCATTGAAATAAGATTCAATCACTGATCTTACCATGCATCTTAATTTTTTATTTTTTTCTGAAAGAGAAGATAATTACCTACCCTGGAGAGAGATAAGAAGGTATTCCCCCTGCCCTCTTACCATTCTTTTTAAGGAGTAGTCTATTATTATATCTACAAGGTATGATAACATAAAAATCTGACGATCATTCAAAGTGTAAACAAGTCAGAAAATGAATCTATTATGCATGGAATATTAATGGAAATTCATTTTAATAACATTACAATGTTATTAAAATGAATTTCCATTACTCAGATTTGGGATGATAAGCATGTGTGGGGAGAGGGAGCATATATAGACTAATCTATACATGAATATGGTTCTAATTACATAACTACCTTTGTCTTTGGTAATTGTCATGAATTATACTAAGGAAAAGAATAGATAAATAAAGCTAAACAAAACCAATCCAAATATGATAAACTAAAAAGATCAGCAAATGAATCAGGTTATGTGCCAAACTAATCAATGTGAAATGTGAAAATACAAGTGTTTTCTCTTTATTTACAACTAGTATAATTCCCATGAAAAACCTAAAAAAAAACATTTAAAAAACTGCAGAAAGTTGAACTATTGGATTTCAATAGAACTTTCAGTACTTATTTCATCAATGATTAAATATAGTTATTGCTAACATAGTACCCACTAGAAATGACAGGATTGCTTATGTATGGATCAACACTTCAGCTCAAGATCCGTGCACCCTGCCTAAGATCAAAATGCCACTCCCAACACCTATGCCAAGGAGCAGCATGTAATATCTGTGTGCCCTGCCTCAGATCAAAGCATCACTCCCCAGCATAAATATACCTAGGATCAGAGTTCAGTATCCATGTCCTCAGATTTTGATTTAAGTGTTGTTTCATAGCACTTCTACTCCAGTCAAAATGAAGTATCTGTGGATTGCGGGGGATCAAAGTTTTTGTTTAATGGTAGTTTCTGCCAGAGAGTAGCATCTGTACACCCTGCTTTGGATCAGTGTTGTTTGACTGAACTATAGTCAATGATAAAAAATCATCAAAATTTGTTATACTGAAAGTTTCAGAGGAAACTAGTGAACATTCATCTGACTAATAATTTTTTCTTTTCTGAATAAATCCACAAGTGAAAATAGAAAGCTCTCAGAGGGAGTTTAGGGAGGAAATATAGGATCTTATCTGTCAAGGCAAATTTTCACATAAACAAGAGAAACTAAGAAAACCCATCATTACAAAAGTAAATAAATAAAAAATCCAGCTGTTAAAATATTTTTGTGGAGCATGTGCAGTTTTGAGGTCACTAGTCAGGCAAGTGGGTCAGAAGGCAATAAAAATAAATGTACCATTAAGCAAACACCCACACAACTTTTTATTTTGAAGAACATTTTATTCAGAATAATCTGGGGACAGGAAATTCACAGCATACATCATTAATGATGAAAGGGTACCTATACTGTGAGGAATTGTAGCAGAGCTTATGTCACTAATATATTCTATTATTATTAGTGTATATGTTTTAGTTTCTGACACTATTGACTCCATAAAGGTTATTATCATAAGAAATGGAATCAGCAACCTGAGTTCAAAACCTAGATGAGGCTGTTTGAATTTCACTTTTAACTAATGCCACACCAGCTATGGGTAAATAGTAGGGCAGACTGATCTCTTTAGCTTTTGTAAAGCAACCAGTTTAGTAGAAGAAACACTGAATTCAAACCAGCTGTACACCTTAAAAACTGACTTTGTGTCATAACTTACTTATGGCAGAGTGATTGGGTTAATACTTTTACAATCAACACCACAAAGATTCTATAATAATAAACAGTTACAGAAGTGTTGACTATTCCACCCACCTCAAGAGAAGGAATATATATATATATATATATATATATATAGTGGGTAGAGAAAAAAAGAGACTGACAGAGTAGAGATAACTATTAATCAAAGTACAATCAAAGAAAAAAATTTTAAATGATTAAATGTCACTAAATATTTCCCCAGCCTCTTTCCTGTATTGGAGGAGTTGGAGAAATATATAATAATATTTAAATTTAAACACAAGGTCATTATTTTTTTCACATTTTAGGGTTGTTTTTTTTTCATATTTAAGTTTAAACACAAAATTATATTTAAATTTAACAGAGTCAATTCTTAAGCAGAGTACAACTACTTTAATTAAAAGTTTTCTTTCTCCTAGACAAGTTGCTGTGTCAAAGCTAAAGAACCTAGTTTACCTTAGTATTTACACATAATTGAGAAAAGAAGAGATAGATTCATGCCTTTCTGAAGAGCATTAAGGTGAAGTGAAACTCAAAAAACATGATTTCAAGTAAGGTCAATGGTTCTATTTCATATAACGATAACCATTAGATGTTTAATATAAATGAAAATGATTCAAAATTTCTCTTCCTCTTCTTTTCTCACTCATTACCTTAGACAATCTATTTCTGCTTTAAACAGAAATGGATTGTCTAATTGTAACTTAGAAAATTAAAAGAAAAAAACATCAACAGTAGTATCTTATTAAAAAAAAATCAAATGTTATGTTTAGTGTAAGCCAGTTTAAGTAGGGATACCGTTGATTAAAAGACTAGAAGTAATGGAGGAGTTATCAAATTCTATCCAACTCATACTTCAAAGGATAAAATTTTGAGAGAATAAAATTAGAACTAAACCCCTGGACTTAAACTAGGTATATTCTTAAATAGTTACTGAGTTGATACAATATCCAAACTCAAATTAGAAATAAAAGGGAAAAGGCTGAGTTAATTGTTCAGTGCCTGAGTCACTTCAGAAAGGGAATGGCAAGAAAGACCAGGCATTTTTTTGTAATGGCAGAGAGTTTTGATTTGTTTATGGCCCCCAATATAACATGACTTTAAGTCAATTCTGACTTGGTGGGAAGTCAGGAAAACCCTAAAAAGTTTTTTGATCGGGAGAAAGAAATAGAGTGTTGGGAGGAGAAAAAAACATGAAAGAGGGATCCAAAGATTCAAAGTGTATAATCAAAAGGAAAGGGAGAGAATCAAACAAAAACTAGTATTTGTATTTCTCTTGTAAGTTTTAAAAAATTATTTTGAGACATATAATTGATCCAATCAATTATATATGTCCCAAAATAATTTTTTTAAACTTATGAGAGAAATACAAATACTAGTTGCTCTTTTTAATACTTCTAAGATAGTGCAAATTTGTTTTTGTTTTGTTTTGTTTTTCCCCCATTTATCAAAATTTGTTAAACTTAAAGCTTCATGTATAAACTCAACCTTCTCCACTCCAAATATGTCGTATTTTTTATCAATATGCAACTCAGTTCAAACCCTATGTGAAATCTCACTCTCTACAGAGCTTTGGGACAGTTTTAAATTGTAAATACCAGATAGATTGAATTGCCTCAATCATCAATTGGCTAGTTTAATAGTCGAAAAGTGTTATGATTCTTATAGGCCAAGGAAACAGGTTTTTTCCCAAACTGATAAGCTGTGGTAATCTCTTCTGGTGACAAATGTTCGGAACAGGATAAGTTGGTCCCTTCTCCAGAAGAACAATCATGCCAGTTGATTAAATATAAACAGTTTAATAACAGTATATCAAGTAAAATACAATCAACAATCATATGGCATCTACAGTTATACAAAACAGAATACAGCATCTGGAGTGATTATATGTGTGATGGTCTTAAGTTAACTTTCAAAATATTGTAAAATGCTTGAGTTATTCACTGATGAGTATGTAGGTATGTGAGTTGGCTGGCTGGCACTTATATGATGATATGAAGAATTATCTCGTCCAACTGAAATCAGAAATGTTTGTGTGCTCTGATTCTCTCAATACAATTTCTTTGCAGCGAAAACCCCAACTAACTTGTGATGTCAAACTCAGTCATTATATGTATAACTCTTCATAATCCAAATCTATTCCCACACTTAAAATACATCTCAAATCAGATATTGTTCATGTCAAGTTCAAGGGTCATTTCTTCTACACTTAATAACCCAAAACAGCTTTAAAATCCACAAAACAGTTTGACCTCTTGCTATACAGGTTCACACCCGGTCATATCAATCAACTCGACTAGAATTACTACTATTATGTATGATTTTTTACCTGTGCTCATATTACTACTATGTATGATTTTTACCTGTGCTCATATTACTACTATGTATGATTTTTACCTGTGTTTATATTCAGATAGCCATCACACAAAAAAAATCTGAATATGAGCACAAGTAAAAAAAAATCATACATAATAGTAGTAATTCTAGTCAAGTAAGAACATTAAGTTTATAAGTCCCAAAAATTCACTCTGAATTGTCCAGCAGGACACATAGCATAACGGTTATATAGTGTTGGTTCCCTAAGCTTCTAAGTAGACAATCATCTGGAGGTTGCAGGTTCAATCCTCACTACAGGCGAGTAACAATACAGGAATACTTAACACTTGCTAACGGAATCAGAACAGGCGACCCCCGTGGATTCAATAAAGGACGTAGTTCAAAGTTCTGTGATGGTTCCCGAGTTCGATAAACACCTGAAGAAGGCCGGTGGACATATCGGCCAAAACGTTGTGGAAATAACAATAAAGATGAAGACAATAGTCCAAAAACCCTTAATGATAAAAATCAACAAGCTTCATCTCAGAAATTTAGACAACTAATATTCAGATCCTTATTAAATGCAAATATCTTTAATAATATCATTTAAAAACCTTAATGGGATTGTTTAGGGATATGCACTGGTAATATTTTGTATGAAGTACTGGTAAGAACTATTGTTATATACTGTTACCTTAGAAAAGAATTGGCGTTGTTCGTATAGGAGGGATCATCACCATGTTTAAATTTGTGGAAATGTTTGCAGTTTAATTAAGGGTCACAGCTGCACTAGACAGTAACCCAAAGCTGACTCTTGACCTTATAAGAAGCAGGGTGATTTTCTGAGATATTATTTAAAAAAACAAAAAACAAAATATATCTTTTAGCCATCAAATACAGTACTTTGGAGGTTTTATCAATTATTTAGGATCAGTTTTGTACACTGTAAAGGGTCTATAAAGATATGGTCACTGTGAGGGGCTCTGAGATGACCCAAATCAATTTTAAGAAGCCTTCCATGTAATGCAGACAAATTAATTTGTATTGCGCCTTTTATTAATTTTACTACATCCAAACATATTCATAGAAATGTGCTTAGTCCTACTTGCCAGCTTCTTAAGGTGATATACTACCCACCCACCCCACACACTTATCAATGGTGGGGGAGTAAAAATGGACAGCGTGACAAAAATCATTTTTGTTGTAAAATTTAACACATAAAATTAATTCTTGTCATATTCGCAAGATTTTGCTACAAGTGATTTTCATGAGGAACCAACCACTCCTTCCACCTGCTCCTCCCTGGTAACAGATCCAAATGTACATTTTGGTCTGCTTTGTGACTGAGATAATTGCATGTTTCTCACTGGAAATAGTAATTGGTGATCAAATGTATATAAAAAGAGAATTTTAGATGCTTATTTTCAAAAACAGACATCACACCATATCTTGTATCCTATTTCTTATATATTATTAAACCTTATCCACCAGAATCACAATATATATTGCACACTATTTCATATATATTATATTGAAGGAAAAATAAGCATCATTAGATATAAATTTACTATCAATTATTAAATAAACATAATGAACTAATTTTTAAATGCTGTCATCAAAATAGATTTAAACTCATATGAAAATGGTTAATAATAGAAAAATTGATAGTGATAACAATAGTAGGAAAAAATTAATGGTATCAGTATTACTATTGGTATTATTGGTTAATGTAATAACTGCAATAATAACATTGATAATTTAGCAATAATTGTAACAAGTTATTTTTTTATTATTAGTAATATAATCATTAATGTTTAATAATTATTATAATGATATTAATGATTTTAACAGTAATTAGAAAGGCAGTAATAAAAATAAAAAATATATAAAAATATTAAGAAACTAAATAAAGTCTAAATTTTGATCTTAAATGTAAATCAAATAGAACCTATAAAAAAATTTAACTAAACAAGATAAGTTTGATATCATCAAGTGTTTATCACCATGTTTTCCTAAATGAACAAATAAATAAACAAATAGACCGATTTTTTTCTAAAAAATAAAATAGGTTAATTTATGGACAAGATTGTAGTTGCTGAAGGTTTCATGAGTCTTGTTAATAAAATCTAGATACATAAGGATACATGACACCAGATGATGACATTACATCCAATTTTGACACCAACTTCTAGTCCATATCTTTTTGCACCCACACCATGCTTTTTTTTTTAAACAAGTAACAATCCATTGAAAAAATATTCTTATAATCTAAAATTATATTTTTCTCTCCTTCGTGTGATGGCTATCTGAAGAGGTTGGTTTCTCTAATGGAGTGGCCAGCTGAAATAAATTTATAATAGCCAAATGATGGTTTACTGAGTTTTTCCAATTATATGAATTTGCTCTGTATGAAATTTATAAATCTATATATCAATTATCATACATTGAACACTTCTGGAGATTTATAAGAATCTTCTTGTATATTCTCAAATAGAATCATTCCTAACTCATCTTCTTTGGATATATATGTTATGCCGTGTAACAACGGTTTTGTTGTTGAATATCACTGCTAGAATAAAATTCTGATCAAGTAGCAATTTTAATAGTTTGTGTTATATAGTGTATGTGCATGTGCGTGTGATGCTCCATGTTAAGAAGGACTCTACAAAACTATATAATTCAGTTGCAATTTAGCCTGGAAATAGCTTTATTCTCTAATTTAAATCATTTTAAGTAAACTATTCAAATAAAAAAAATCATTATGATGTGCTGTTTTGGCCAGGTTATTGTTAGATGCAAACATAATTAGTTTTAGAAGTTAAAATGGAGAAAAATCAGAAAAAAATTTATATTATATATAAATAATTAAAAACAAAATTTTTAAAAAATATAAAAAATGATGAAATAAATAGAAAATAACTACTTATCTATTTTGGCCTTACATAGAATAGTTTCATTTTGGGCTTGACAAATTTAACTGGACGGCATTTAACAAGCCAAAGCTGTTAAATAACCTCAGCCTTTATATAGGTGATATCCTGACCAATGATTTTCTAGATCCTTCTATCCACTCTATAACTATTGTCATGATAAGAAAAAATATTTTAAAAAGGCCAAAAGGTCAAACTAGAGGAAGGAAAAAAGCTACTTTTAACACCCCTCCCCAACTGAACTCAAATGAAAACATTGAATTTTACAAATATTTTGCAGGTGTTTTCTGTTTACGTTAAACATAATGTGCCAAATATCATATCATATCTCCCTTTCCAAAAAAAAAAAAAAAAAAACCTGACTAAAAAAATATTTTTCAAAGTTTAATATACTATAATGAATAATCTAATAGATTAATGTTTACCCAAATTCTGTGTACCAGTACTTGTCTTCAGTCCTAATTCATAATACAGTAATATTAATTACATGCTACCAAATAATAAAAATTGAGCAAATTAAATGATTTAGACTTATTTAAAAAAAATTAAAAAAAAAACACACACACACAAATTTAATTGATAGTACAATAGATCATAATTCTAAAAAATAGTTTAAATAATCTTTTTTTGTTAATATGTAACTGTCATTCACTCAACTTTTTAGTTCTCTTGAAAAATTTACATAGACAAAAACACAAAGTAATGAATGGAGTTTTTAATACAATGGCTGTCAACTCCTTATCACAAAATTCAGATGAATTTCTTTCCAGTTATGGCCAAAATTTTGGGTCCAGAATGAAATGGTGGGAAATAAAAAGGACAGGTTTAACATTAAAAAACTAAAAAAAAAAAAGTGATCCCATAGAATACAAGGGAACAAAAGAAAAAAGTATTGGACAGAGAATAGAGTCAGACTGTAAGTGCATATGTACAGCTGCTGCTTGTATAGTAGGTGTAGGGGAAATAAAGGCAGGGTCGTCAGGTGGGTGGAAATATAAACTAGTAATGGAAAGCAAAGCAGAAAGGTGAAAAAAATGTTTACCTTTTCTCTCCCACCCCCACACCAATCCCTGAAAGTGTGCTTTTGTATACTGGACACATTATCAGCAGAAACATCAGAGTAGATATGTGTATACATGGAGTATAGCATATGTGCTATAGAGTGTGTGTGTGTGAGAGAGAGATTATACAAAATGTGCATTTATATTCACAAATGAATATGTATAAGTTTTGAATTTCTTTCTATATCTACAGTATTGCCAATATACATCCCAACCAATTTTTTTTTTATAAAAAGTTAATTTTCTTCTAAGCCAAATATAGCAGGATTTTACACAACCAAAACATATATTATCATCTTTGTAACCAAAAATAAAATTGTATAAACAGTATACTTATTTTTAGACAGCTGCATATTCATATTTTTGGTTACAGAGTTTCAATGTGGAGTTCAATATATTTGGTAATAAATAATACTAAATAATATCCATTTTGATTGTATAATATTCCATTAAAAATAATAAAATCTTGATATCTTAGAAGAAAAACTTTTTATAGAAATTGTTAGGGGTGGTTGCAACTGTATATTACACACAATACAATGTATAAAAGGCAAATCTGATGCTTTATTTGATTATTTAAATGCATAAGGTAAAAACAAAAGAGGATATACACATTCAGCTATAATGCATATCATCTTATATGAGACAAATTATGATGATATTGATGCTTCTATCTTGAAAGGAGTGGCTGATCCTAATTTCAAAGCCATCTAACTTCTACCGAGAATCCCAATGATTAGAAAATGATATTCAATGCATATGCTGGTTCCACAAAATTATCATTCCGTTACAAGTTACACTGGAAACTTCAGTAGTCCTGAAAAGCATTTTAAATGTACTGCTATAATAAAAATTCAAGTGTGTGTGTGTGTGTGTGTGTGTGTGTGTGTGTGTGTGTGTGTGTGAATTCAACCTGGAAATAGCTTTATTCTCCAATTTAGATCATTTTAAGTATATTGCTAAAAAAATCATTAAGATGTGGTGTACATAAAATAATTTCTTCAAGCCAGCAATGTAAAAAAAAAAGGGGTAATCAAGATCAATGAGTCAAGGTACCATTGTGTGTGTGTGTGTGTGCATATATATATATATATATATATATATATATATATATATATATATATATATATATATATATATATATATACACACACACACAAAAATAATAATACTTTTAGCAGTAAATAGATATCATGTTGATATAAATCAAAATATTTTCATTTTACTATGCCTACTTTATTATCTATTTATATTTTGCCTGAGCATGTGAGTATCTTTATAAAAAATATTGTGGGGAAACCTTTTACATGAAATATCTTTTGTTATTACTAAGTCACACAGGTATTTTGTATAAAGAGAAACCTCTTTTTATGTTCTTTGTCAACCTGTGCACATAATTAACAGTAGTAGTTGTAGTAGTGATATCACTGCTTTGTTGTACTTTGATGACCACTGATAAATGATCTGCATTTTTTCTTTTCATTTTGCTGTTGAACAAGCTAAATATTTGAAACTATTTTCTTTTTCTCTCTCTCAGATTATAATCTTTCAGATCAAACATATCTAAATTTACTGTCTAGTTTTAAGAAGGGTTTATTACCATTCAAAGAATTATTTAGAGAAATGAACTCATTGGGGTTTTTTGCTACTTTTATGATGTTTTAAACAATTCTCTGAAAAAAAAAGTTGTTGAGTACTATTTTGATTTGAGCAAGCAAAGAATATATTTCTTCAATAATCACCAGCTAGCCAGTTCTAAGGGCATTTTTTTTAACTTTTGCTTACCATAACTCATTCTGACTTCTCTTCAGTAAAAATAAAGCTTTTAAAGTTATAACCTCAGTCAATTAGACAAAATTCAACATTTGGAGATTATACCATTTTTTTTTAAAGGTGAGTTCCCCCCCCCCCGGTCAAATTTTAAATCTAGTGTCAAATCAAATTTACTCTCTTATTCAACAAAGAATGTCTGTTTTGAAATGGAGGACCAATTAAATAGTGTAAAATTAACTTTCTCTTTACTTCTTTTTTCTTCTATAATTTTTTTTAAATTCTTATAAAATTTTGATACAAATCAAATCCAGGAATATGATAAAAAAATGATGCAAAAAAACATAAAAATAATAATCCACGACTAAAACAAGGTTTATCATGAAATAATCTAATTTTCATATGTTTATATTTTACCATAACAGAGCAAAAATGGCAAATCCTAGTGAGATTTTTGTTTTTGCAATATTGTCAAAATCCTATAACCTAGAGAATAAAACAATTTAGTGTGGAATCTACATTTAAGCTGACTCATATACTTTGTTAGTTATAGAGTACTTCCCTTTATTTCAATAAATAAGAATTCTATAAATAGGATATTATTAGCTACAAAGCTTAATATCCACAGAGAGTAGCTTTCAAATATGTAATAATAAAACTGTTTTTCTTTTTTTTTTAGAAATCATGTACAACCTCTTTCTTATAATAGTTGCTACATATAATATATGAAATTTATATGCAAATGTAACAACTATTATTAAACAAAGGTAATATACAAAAGAAAAAAACTAAGTAATGGGTCAAGGAGTAAAACATTGTGTGATGGACATAAATTCTGAAATTCTATCTTAAATGCAAGGTTTATACATATAAATCTTAAAGAAAAAGTTTACATTCAGCTAAATTTCTTTTTAAATCAAAAACATTTTTCTCCAAATCATAATCTGGTGAAGTTCATACAGATCAAAACATCATAATGAATATATAAACACTCCAACAAATGGTTTTTACATCTTTTTTTTTTTTCATTAGGCCTGTTTAGCCCTTTGAACTTAAGTGGCTAGTATTTGTACAGCTAACTAGAAACACATAAATACAAGCAACTAGAATTCAGCTAGAGATTCTCCCACTTCTACATCACTATTGCCAATAAAATGTTGCAATTTTATATCTTAGATCTTATTTTATTATTTTTCAACATATCTTAAATTGTCTATAGAATGTTGGAACCTGTTATTTAACAGCCTGTAAAAGAAAGCTAGGAACCCAGGGTAAAAGGCCTACAGTTGGGGGAGGTTATCAATCAGTCAAAGCAGTTAAGTTACATTTTACAATTCCATAAGCTATGAATATATATATATATATATATATATATATATATATATATATATATATATATATATATGAACACACACACACATACACATTTCTATGAGGAGGAGTGTATATGTCCATGAAAGAATGGATGTCAATAAATGTCATTTACTTCTATCTAATAAGTGGTAGATGCATGTATGTATTTTATATCTTTCTGTTTTATTTAAGTCTTGCAGTCATTTTTAAGATGTGAATAAGAAATATTAACACGTGTTAAAAAGTATCAAAAATACCTAAGTACATAAAATGATCCTGCCACATGTTATGTATAAGCTAAAAAAAATAAAAACATGCTCCATGCAATAAATTTATAAAACATACTAAAAAATCCATAAACCTGTTTAGTTCCCATCGTAACAGCAGTTCATCATGATATTGATGATATTTGGAGCTGAAACTCTGCATATGAATAAGATCACTGTATCTTTTACATCTTTATTGATGTCTACTAAACCATACTGATTTGTAATCTAACTATACACTCTTTTTGTATTACTTAGTAGTCAAGCAATAAATTTTGGGGTAGATAAAATCAGTTATAACACATCAAAGAGAATGATATATTAAGTAAATTTTTCAGTTACAGATAACATTTGAAAAGATTATTAAAATGTAACTAGGGATAATATACTAGCTCAAGATATGAAAATATATAAGATACATATGAGGATTAATTAGTTTATATAACAGGTTAATCAAAATATTACAAATATATATATTACTGAAAAAGGAGGCATTATATAAACGTTTATATATATATATATATATATATATATACACCTAATTTATATTTAAGGCAAATTTATCCATCCATTACAAAAGAGTGTGTGTGTGTGTGCATGGTTATAAGAATTCCTGGTTTAAGTTTCTATGAAATCTTATCCATTGTTTTAATTTCACCATAGTGGACAAAACATTTTAAAGATAAATTCAGTATTGATAACAACATAGAATTTATTAACCTTTGTTTAGTCTGACACAATAGCCTCAGATTGTTCATGGTACCTGCTGCTTCTAAGTGATCAACCAGGTTCATCACTGCTTAAATTTGGTGATCGAGTAGAATAAATTCTTTAAGCCATGACTTTACCATAGCAATAACTTAATTGTAAAAATTGATCTTATATATACACATATATATTAGCAGTATCTACAATATATATATATATACATATATATATATATATATATATATATATATAATCAGTATTACAATTAAGTTTTTGGTATGATATATACATATATAATCAGGTTTTACAATGTGTGTGTGTGTAAAATCAGTATTCAAAATTGAGTTATTGGTAAGGGATATATATATAACAAATTATTCATATTTTTAATATGTTGTATAAGCTGATTTAATTTTTAAGATTAAAAAAATAACTCTTCACAAAGTTCTAACCAAGGAGAAACCATGACATCCAATTACAAATTAGATATGCACATATGAGGGATGTGCTGTAAAGTTTTCTGCCCAACCAAAAAAGAAATGACTTTCTTTAAAAAATTTTTTTTTGTGAGAGAAGAGGTTAAAAATTTTGAGAAATGATATGTGAAGTGTTTTATTTTAAACTGTAGGCTAAATATGTAAAAATACCATGCATGTTTCATTACCCTAGGTCATTATCTATTTGGTTTTATCCCACTTTGGATATTTTCAGCACCCTCCACACCCCCAGCCAAAATCTATTGATATAAAGCACTGAGTTCCCGTGTTCATCTACCTGTATCTTCTGGTAAGATAAGTGTAGTATCTGTGCACACTACCTAAGATCAGAATGTAGAATCAAAAAATTCTAATTAAATAAATTACAAAAAATAACAAAAATTAGAAAAATTATACAATATTGCCCATCAATAAGTACACCCCAATAAATTTTAGATAAAATGTTAATTTTCTTCTGAACTAAAGGTACCAGGATTTTATTAATTCTAGTGAAACATTATACAATTTAGAGGGATATTGTTAGGTATTATTTATTACTGAAACTCTACAGCATAAAATTCCATAATCATATATAATGGGTGAACATATTTTTGGTTATAGAGTTTCAATGGCCTAAAGTTTAGTAATAAATAATACATAATATCAATTTTGATTGTATAATGTTCCACTAAATATTAAAACCTGGGATCTTTGATTTCGAAGATTAACTTTTTTTTATAAATTGTTTATGACGTACACATAATTGTGGCCAAGAGTACAAATATATTTCTATGTGCAGTTATTCTTAATTGTATTTTTTAGGGAAGTATTTAATTTCATACTCCTTAAAATAACTGTTTTTATGTGTATCATTTACATGTTATAGTTTTTAAAAAGATATTGGATTTGCATTGGTGCAGATGCTACACCATGATCCTAAACAAACTTGTTATTTTTTCTTACAGAGTCTATGTAAGTCTACTTATTAAAATTCATATAGTCTATACACAATGTATATCAAATGCATTCTCCCTTCATTCATTAACAACTGTACATAATATGTGCACATTGACAAAGATCTTGAAATAATAGTAATTTGTTTTTTTTAGAAGGTAAAGAGGTAGAGGTGTATATTTGGCTTTTCTGGTTTAAAGTGATTTTGTTTTTTTTTAATCAGCTGTCTCAGGTTCAAGCCTAAAGTGGATAGTATTAAAACTTGTGGATAAGCTTTTTCTTCTCAACACCTACTAAAATAAATCCTGTAGTAATAGTAATAGTAATAGTAATACAGTGAAGTAAATATCTGCTTAATGCACGTACCTGTGAAGGGGTGGTGGTGGGGTTTGAGGGGTTATAAAGGTCAAATCTCTGCTCACGTGCAGATATCAACTTACCAAAGATGAGCTAAATGGGATGGACAAGTTGTTTCCTGAAATGGTGATGGTGTGCACATTTGGGGTGACCGTCACAGCACTGCTAGAGGCTGACCCAACTGGCGTTGCTGCTGTTGCCACAACTGCAGGGCTAATCACATGAATGACATTTTCTGCAAGACTGCTGCCTGTTTCCATAGCAACAATGGTTTGGCTTCTTTGGCTGCTGCTGCTGCTGCTGCCACTGGTGTTGTTGTCACCATCAGCTGAGCCTGCTTGTTCAGTGGCTAAGTTGTTCTCGTCGTCAGTATCACTGTCAGTGTTTGTACTGGTCGTGGTTGAGGTGCTGACTGTTACAGATGCACGAGCAGTCCTGGAGCGAGACTGCAGCTGGACCCCGTCCAACGAGGACATCAGTTGCTCTTAACCGCCTGCAAAACAACAAAATATACTTTCTCAAAACTTGATGCATTCATACTCGCCACAATGGGTGATTTGTTTCTGAGATGCCAGTACTGATTTTAACCAAATTAATGCACAACATTCTTACAAAGATAAATTTATAGAGGAATTAGATAAATACTATATAGCTTGATCCTTAATTTGTGGTCACAAAATCATCATTAATTCATAAATTAATTTTAAACCCAAGAGTCATGCCTAGTCTTACTCTTTACGCTTGTATTATGTCAATACCAATATTTTGCCTAAAACTTGGGTCTTCAAAATTCAACCAATATACAATAAGTACAAGCTGCCAGAATCTTTTTCATTAAATGTGGAGATTTATAAGTACAATAACAAAATCATTATTAAATATTTTTTTATTTACCTCAGTTGTTTTACAGTTTTCTGGATTCATATTACAAAAAATATATTTTAAAAAAGAATATAGGTTTTGGGGGGTTTTCTTTGATAATTTAAAAAAGAGGATTTATTTAAAATTAATAAAAAATATGTAAACCATAAAAATATTCTTAAAAACATACAAGGAGGACAATTGCTGTTTGTTTTTTCAAAGAAATAATCTGTTTGTATAGACTTCCTTTCCTTGTATTTAACACAGCACAATTTTTACTAGTCTTTCTTGGGAAATGAATGAACTCCTTTATTCCCTCCCAGCTATGGGTTAAATAGTACCACTACTGTTATTCTACAAGGATGGCTTTGACATTAAATAACCCCTGAAGGTTGATAAGCCATTAAACAAAGAAACCAAACCTATTTTGCACACCATTACATGGTTTCAAGTATTCCTATTTAATACAAATAATTTGAACACCATTATATTGGCCTAGTGGGTAGAGTGTTCGCCAATGGTCCGGGAGACCTGGGTTCAATCTCAGGTCGTGTCATACCAAAGATTTTAAAAATGGCACTTGATACCTACTTGCTTAACACTCAGCAATATAAGGTACATAGTAAGGGTAAAGTGGAGCAATCCTTGGAAAGGAGTAGCACCCTACTCTACACTTCAGTGTAGTATATATTGAAAAGGGAGCCTTCTGGTCGCCCTCGACTACAGTTGCCAACTTTACTTAATTTATTCCAATCTAAAACTAATATTTTGCAAAGAGTAATATGGCTTCACACAATTATATAGTTTCAAGTTACTACTGATAATAATCATTTGTAAACAATTTTAGTTTCAAGCAATCATTCTTAATACAAATAATTAACACACAATTATATGCTTTCAAGTATTCCTTTATCATATAATAATTTTCAAACAAATCTATTTAATCTAAAGATAAGACCCTAACATTCTGAGTCTGAGTAGGCCTGGGAATAAGGACTCCATCATTCCCAGAGCCTCACCACCAGTTATAATTTATTGTCATACCCAGGACCCCCCCCTTTTTTTAGGCTGGGGTCATGTATGATTTTTACAAATCAACCATTGTTTAACCAACCATTCCAGTATTTCAAAAGTGCCTGAGTAATTTCTTAATGAATTGAACAAAGTTGACTGTTTATCTCTTATCTCCATATCAGTCAATAATTCTTAATATCCAATTTAGAAATCTACGCCAAACCATAATAGATGAGAACTTTATATATATATATTTGAAAAATATGAGATGGTAAATGAAGTGTAAAACTTTAATATTTAAAAAAACATTAACAGGTAAGTTGACTATTTCTTGTATTTCTCTTAATATTTATAGTAATATGAGATTAGAAAAAAATTAAACAATTAAAGAGAAGTAAGTAAAAAGTATATTAGCAATCATAATTATGCCATAATTTTTCACATTTACTCCTTTTTTTTTTCTTTTAACTATAATGAATTTTAGTTAAAATAAAGACATATTTTAACACTCCTACAGTAAATAGAATTATCTATCAAACCTACAAGAAACTAAAATAGTTCAAGTTTTCTAACAAATAACAAGGCTAAAAGATTTTAAACTATAGTACAATAATTCCCCTAACTGAAGTTTCATTGTATGTTTGCTTTTATTAGAAACCAAGATGGTTTTCAACAAAACAAAAAGACACATTTTGTTTACAAACAAACAAAAATCATATAAAATCAAAGTATAATTATTGTTCTCAATAAAAACTCATTCTTCCCTACTTTAAATAAAAGTCAAAAATTTAAATTATTAATAAACCAAAAAAAAAAAAGATAAAGTTGAAAAATACATAAAAAATAAACTAAATTTTATTTTTTGCATAATTTCTTAATTATTTTTAAATTTCTACTCCTTAACATCATATTTACTCCCTGCTCCCAAGAAATAAAATCTCTAAATTAGGTTCTACATCAAAATTTAATTTATGAACAGATGAGAATTGATTCTCATGGTAATATTAATGTCAGGTTACAGTAATATTTGAGATTAATATTGAAATTTCTTTCATAAATCAGGCTAGTCAAGAAAAGTAAAAAATGTCTTCAATTTTTCATAGTAATTATACAAGTAAACTTTAAATACCCCAGAATATTCATTTTCATCATTATAAAAGCTAATTAAAATGTGAGGAAGTTCTTTTTAAGTTTAGCCAAAAGAAATACTTTAGAAATATAAACTGAAAATATTACTATATTAAAAACAAAAAAATATCTTTACATGCATTTATTTTATAACAAGAATTTTAGCAAGAATTACCATGAACATAGTTCATAATAATAATAAAACTATGCATATATGACAAAAAACCCTCATTGTGTGTGTGTGTGTGTGTGTGTGTGTGTGTGTGTGTGTGTGTGTGTGTGTGTGTGTGTGTGTGTGTGTGTGTGTGTGTGTGTGTGTGTGTGTGTGTACGCAAATTTTTTAAACTTAGGCCAACATCAGAGGATGTTTATTTCATAACTGTGTGTGCATGTGTGTAAATATATACATCAGAGAGAGAGAGAGATAGTTGCTGCTGGCAAGGAAGCTGGTAAATAATCAATACCAGTTGGATCACCTGGACAAGAGGGTCAGATGTCGAAAGACCCAAGAACATCACTAATGATACATTCCAGTGCATCTATGTGTTCTTGTGAACACACACACACACACACACACACACACACACACACACACACAGAAGGAGAGAAGTTGGGGGAGAAGAGTTGGATTCCCAAGGGTGTTAGTATGAAGCGAAATACAAACAGCTTCAGGATTTGAACTTGGCTCATCTAGTCCATTTCCTTACAACAAAAACCATTATACCATTAGGAGTTTTGTACAAGAGAATCTGTGGCACATCTGTGCACCATTCTTTTGTTATCAGTTTTTCTAAAAAGTGTAGTTAGTTCTACACAGGCCTACACTGCTATAAACAAGTTCTTTGTGTAGGCAATCCACATCTTTAACTCAACTGCATCAAGATCAACAGGTAAGTATATATATATATATATATATATATATATATATATATATATATATATATACATACACACACACACACACACACACATAAATAAACACACACAAAGGTGTGTGTGTGTGTGGTAAGATACTTGAAGTTTTAAAAAAATGGTAAAACTACCTTTACATAGCCTGAAAAGATCCAAGGAAGATGATATGCTATAATTTTGCATATATGTAATTCAGAAGTAAACATTATAAAGATTCATCATTCAAATTTAGATGAGTCTTTCTTGTCATCATTGAACAGGGTGAGACAATTCTTTGAATGATGTTCCATCAGTCAGTGAGATCAAAGTTGCCATCAAACAGATAAACAACAAAATGCCACATATGAATGGGATACCTGCCGAGTTCAAAAAGTGTGGTAGTGAATGACACATCTCCAACATAGGGTTAGAGTCAATGTTCCAGACAAGGAAGTACATCAAAATTGGAGGGATGTCATAAGGGTCTCTCTTTGTTAGAAAGATAAAGATTTTTAAATTTGTCTATAATTTGTTTGAATATCAAGTATTCCTATCAAATACAAATAATTTGCACAAGTGTTTAGTTATAACTATTCCTATCTAATACTTATAATTCATACACAATCATATGGTTTTAAGTAACTATTCTTATTTAATAATAATCATTTGTTTGCACACAATCATATGATTTCAGGATCTATTTGACCCATAGATGGGACCCTAACAGGTACTAGCATTCCAGGTCAGAACATACCTGGGAGTTATAGCAATGAAGGGGTACTCTGAACTCCTCAGAGCTCCAGAAGTGAAGCCTCATTACCAAATGAAGTTTAATGTCATATGAACCCTATACAAGCACCAAATCAAGGTTTTTGAGCTATTCAAATCAAATGGGAATTACATAGCCCTTATACCCAATAGAGAGTCTTGGATCATTCAAAGTTGTTGTCATTGGTCTGGTAATCTTATCCACATGAAGGATGCTTGCTTGTCAAAGAAATTTTTCAATGGTGAATTGAGTACAGGTAAAAGAAAGCCATCAAAACCCAAGATCAGGTACAAGGACTGATTAAAGTCATATCTGGACAAAAGCAAAACTGATGTGGAAGATTGGGAGGTTGTCACCAGATATAGATATTTATTCACTTGGGAACCCAATGTTCTGAAGATGAAAATGACTCCATCAAATGTTCCATGTAATTACCATTATTATATCTGCAATTCATACCAAAAAACTTTTATTAGCCAGATAGTAATCAGTGTGACATTCTTATTGAAAAATGATAGGCAAAGTCCAATCTGTGGTAGAAGCTACTGCTCTCTTGCTAGTCTGAAGAGTCATCATAGGGTGGATTAACCATAACTAATTACTGACCCAAAGCACAGGTGGTTGTTTTACTCAAAATTGACCTGACAGCTACCATGTACATATTAAACTATAAACCAACAAAAATAGCTAGTCATAATGAGATTTTTTTATTAGATCAAGTATACTCAAAATACTCTAACAGAATAAAGCAATTTCCAGTCCAATGTGAGATTTACATTACAACCCAAATTCTTGATATAATGAAAACAATTATAAAATGCTAATTAGAATCTTTCTTTCCTCTTTAAATAGAAACATCAATATCATTATGGATCATTGTTACAACAGGAACCCAACAGTTTCACAGGACATGTGACAAGAATATAGTTAATAGATGGTTTATTTGAGGGTTATCATTTTAGTATTTAGCAAACTTGGCATCATTTGGGTGTTGCAATTTTATTTTCTTTCAGTATGGTTGTGTAATAAAACTTTTTAACTATTTTTAGTTCATATGGTTATATTCTACAAGTTGATTGATTTTAACCTACCAACTGTAAATATATATTCAAATTCATTTTCTTTCTTCTTTACTCATGGAAACTTTTATTTTTTATGAAATTTAATTGGTCGAGATTATTTCCAAACTTCAGGATTTTTACAAACTTTACATATCCCAGTAATTTTCTTTACATACCTCTAGGCATACCCTGGTTTGAGAACTCCTGCTTTGAACCATTAATTAGTCTCTGCTAATAAATGTGTTTGTCCATGCCACTTTCATGTTTAAATAATGAGACCTATTGACATTATGTGTTTTTTATATATAAAAAAAAAATCACAAGACCACCACTTATGTTTTAGGCAATGTGAGGTTGATATCAGAGGACAAACAACAATAATGAATAATTTCAACATCAGATTTTTCTTCATTATTTTTATGAATGGCACAATGATTTATTATAATAAAATTAATTTTGATACAAGTTTTCAAATTTTAAAGTCAAATATTGATTTTTTTTTTTCATGAAACAATACAAACATATTTACACACACACACACACACACACACTTGTCTCCCCTCCACCACCTAATTTTTTTGTATAAAATAATGAAATCTAAAAATTTGTATAACATTTTTAGATGGGGGGAAAAACTTGAAATTTTATCAAAAATCATTTTAATGAAATTTTTGGTATATATTTAATAAAGACTGAAAATCTTGTAAAAAAAACCCACACCTATTTTATTTCAATGACATCTGTGCAAAATCTATTGTCACATTATTTAAACAAAAATAATTTTGCTTTGGCCAATAAGAAGAATCAGAAACCAAAGCACATACATCTCAAAATGGATGTGCCTGACTTGTGTTATGTTAGAAGAAATCTATAAGTACATGTTTTAACTGTTGTCATATAGGGAGATATTTTTCTCAGACAATGCTAGTTTATATACATTAATCTGTAGAAGAGAAGTAAGCAGACTAGGTGGGGGTAAATAATCTACTTTAATTAGTAAGATTATCTAATCCTGCTCTCTTCCTCTAACACCTATGATATGACATAACAAATGATTGCATTTTCTTGCTAAGTCAGAAGGTACAGTCCGATTCCTGAGGCAAAATAGAACATTTTTGCATATATATATAAATATATATATATGAGAGAGGGAGAGAGAGAGAGAGAGAGAGAGAGAGAGAAATGATGATGAGGGGGGGTATGTACATGTGTCATCTATGTAAAATAGTGTCATCAAAATAACTGCCATTTACACCAGCAAGTTGTTTGTAAACATTATTTACATCTAACACTGTGACTTTTATATCTAAGAGTTCATTACTTGATACCTAATTTGCATATTCATCTTTAAAAATCAAATCAAATAAACATTTATCCTTTCCAATCTGGTCTTTTGTGATCTTTATAAACGAATGATTGGTTTGTGGATAGCTTTTAAAATCAAACTGCTTAGTTATTTAAATAAAGCCATTTTCTGTCCTGAAACTGGTTAGTTAGTTGGTTTTTATGGCATATCAAGCCTTGTAGCTTATTTAATGCCAAATATTGTTTATACATATATTAAATATATTATTTGTAAATGAATATCTTGTTGGTAACATTTTAAACCAGCCAGACCTCATCTGTTTGCACACAGTTAAATTTTTTCAAGTATTGTTACTTAACATTAACAATTTAATTTAACATCAGTCATTTATTTGCATACAGTTAAATGGTTAAACAGTTCTATTTGACCCATAGATGAGACCTTAACAGATACTACCATTCAGGGTTAGAGTAGACCTACAAGTAATGGCAGTGATGGGGTATTCCACATTCCCCAGAGCTTCAAGACTGGAGACTCACCATCAGATACAGTTTAGTGTCACACACAGGGCTAGATCTATTTGGTCCATAAAGGGGACCCTAACTAATGCTTCCACTTTGAGTTAGAGAAGATCTGGGAGTAATGGCAATGAAGGAGTACTCCACCCTCCCATAAGCTCGAGGACTGGAGCCTCACCATAACATGCAGTTTAGTGTCATACCAAGGACACTTGTTGGTGTGTAGGTAACTTACTCCTTTGCAGAGATGCAGTCAGTATATTTTACAGCTCCAGCTGATTGTGCTGCCTGAAACTGTGGATGACCTTAGCATTCATTATAGAATGCCTTGTAAGCAGCAGGGCTTAGAATATACCAATTGCAAGGAGTATCCTGATCATGACATTAAACTGCATCCTGTGGTAAAGATCCACTTCAAGAGCTCTGGAACCCCTTAATTGCCATTACTACTAGGAGTGGTAGTACCTGTCAGGGTCTTATCTATGGATCAAATAAATATCTGAAAATTTTTTGTATTAGATAAGAATACTTGAAACTATATGAATGATTAGTATTAGTTAAAATACTTGAAACTACACAACTGTGTGCAAATTATTTGTATCAGATAAAAATACTTGATATCATATAACTGTGTAAACAAAGGATTACAATTAAGTATTTGCAAGGGAATCAAATTTCAACATTATATAACCAACAAGGAATTGATATGCCATTAAACAAATAAACTAAACCAAATCTCATAAAACTTGTGCACTAGATATTAAAAAAAAAATTTTTTTTAATTTTAACAATAAATTTGAACAGGTTTCAGCCATAAAGTTACACAGTATATCTTGAATATTTCATACATTTCCTAAAATCAACCAACAAGCGATTGAAAAAGAAAAACTGTTTTCTATCAATTTTAATTCATACTTTTATTCTTATTTATTGTACCATAACATGATTTTTATGTGTTTTAATACTTTTCTAGTGATATTACAACTTCAATATATGTGGTGAACAGACATAAAGTCTAATAAAATGACTTAAACTTGATTTTTATTTTTCAATATGTTTTTTTTGACAAACGACATATAATCAAGAATGACTTTGCTAGAAACGATGTAACCCAAGATTTACCTGTATTGTTGTCATTAAAGTATACAAATAACAATAATAGATGTACAAGGTGCTACCCAAACATTCAATGAATTCAAACAGGTTGATAAAAAAAAAATTTCAGGACATTACACATCTTAAAATCCATCTAAGAATAAATAGATAAATAATTTTCAATCAATTTTTTCAATTTTTTTTTATCAAATCTTATTCCCCAAATTTTTGGGTAGCACCTTGGATAGACTCGTTTCTAATTATATATAAAACACAGCAAGTCAAAAGCAGAGACAAAACTCCCAGTAGACACTGATTCATTTGTGCCTGCTTCTATTCAACATACAATGAGAATTTGGAGAAAAGAGTTTCTCTTTTATAGATCAATGCATTTGTAAGTTTTCCTATTATTGACATATACAAAAGAGGCACAGACTTTTCAGCTTCACCCATCATAAAATCAATCAATTTTCTTCACAACATCTGCTTTCCTTTACAATTTTATTTGTTTAGTTATTCAATTTTTATTTATTTACTGATTCATTTTTTCTCAATACTTTCAGTATTAGATATTTTAGATGAGAAGGAAAAGAGTAAATGAAAAGGGATACTTTTTTTTTTTTTTTTTTAATTTTCTTTCTCATTCACTCCTGCACCCGACCCTAGTATCTTTTATGTTTTTAAATATTTGACCTTTGTTTTTAGATTTTATTCAGTGTTACCTCTACAATGTTTTCCATGCCTTTGGTTCTTTTTTCAGATTTTTCTTTTTCTATTTTGTAAATCTGAATAAGTCCCAACTTTTATTTGTATATCACAAAAATTCTCATCATGTTTGTGTATATGTACATACCTATAACCCAGCAAAAACAGTACGGTAGATCTGAGAGCAACACACTTAAAATGGTCTAACTTAGAGAATGATGCAATTTCCAGTCCAATTGGCATCTGAATAATAATTTCTAGGGATCTGCTTAGCACTGAATATCATTTTTAATCAATTTAGTTTCCTATATAATGAAGTGACCCAACTGTCACAGATACCATATAATGTGGAGTCTAATGCTGGTTCCACTTTCAATCAGGTTGGCTGTCACTCAATCTGTCATTCATGAAATTCTCTTTCCAGGCCATATTGTATTAATCTAGAGCCTGAATAGTCTAGATATTTAAGCTGTGATCAAACTCAGCACATTAAAGCAGGTAGTCTATTGACAGCCTGACTTCAGCCAAAAGAATGAGTTGATTCTCTAGTAACATAACAAGGCTTTCATTTATTCAAAGTGTTGAAAAAGCTTGTTTTCCTTTCAAACTCATATGTCAGACTTAGACAATAGGGAAATATGGATTCTAAGAGTAGAATAAAATTTTAAAATGGCATTTGTCATCTCTGATAGGCCATCAGGAACTTTCACAAAGTTTGCCTTCGTTTGAGCCGCTGAGTTTTCTTATTTCTTCAAACAGCTACTTTGGCTTTCAAGAGAGAAATGCGTTTAGTTTAATGGTTTCCATTTAAGAAAATAGACTCACCTATCCAAGTTCTAATCCTCAACTAAGCAGTTTGTGCTTCACTCTGTGCTAATACTCTTTGGTATGACATGAAACTATCTCCCCCACCCTTCCATAGATGGATAAATAGTAGGGCAGACTAGGTTCTTTAACCTTAGTAAGGCAACCAGTCAAGGAGAAAGAAAACTCAGTATTCAAACCAGCTTTACTCTACTTAAAAATTGACCATGTATCACATTGTTTGTGGTAGAAGGTTCAGATAAATAAATATTTTGGCTTTTGATTTGGTTGCATCAATTATTTACAACTGCTTCTGCCAAGAATGACCAAGATGGAACTTCTTCAACCAAACTCCTAAGCTGTAGTTGGTTCACTCTTTTCTGAAGTCAATTTCAATCTGCAATTGCTTCTGCCAAGAGCCTTTTATCTTCCACTAAGCAATATCTGACTGCAACTGGTAATCCCAACTTTTCAACTATTTTTATGGATACCACATCAAAATTAACTCCTCTTTGGTTATTGTCACACATAAATTGGATTTTTTTCTCTACTCAACTGACCAGCCAATTGCTAATAATATTTTAATAAAACCTTTTCCCAGGAAAAAATTAAAATTCCTTTCTCATGGCCCCATGGTTCAGACACCTGCTTCCATATTCTTATAATAAACTTAGCCAAAACAATTGTTATCTCCTGTCAAATTGAAACCTATTACACTGTGTTTTTATTCAAAATTCCTGAGACAGATCTTATTCAAAAAATCACTTTTTTTTTTCTTTAATAATTCTATTAATAATTCTAAACCTGTGTACTATTAAAAATTTTTTACTAACTTGTAAATTCCAAAACTCCCAAATTATTGCCAAAATAGAGTTAATTATGAAGTCCTAATTAAAATCCTTCAATCTTTCCTAAACAGAAGAATTAATATCATCATAGACCACTGTTACAACCTTATATCAATGGGTCATGTAGTCTTTATCAAAAAACAACTAATTTGTTCTATTTTTCCTTTCACAAAAAATATACATTCATGGCTTATCACTGGGCATAACTCAGTCTCTTACCAGGGTAGGTCACAGCAGTGCATTACTATCACCAATAACTGTTTTTCAAAAATCCACATATAACATAAAGGACATTCTATACTTTTGTCCAATGTTGTTGTTGTTCAAGGCTTTTGTTCCATATTGTTGCTATTGTTTGTTTTTTGTTTTTTCTTCTTTAAGTTTTATATTCTTTAAATCATTTAAGCTGAGGTCTTTGATAACATCTAAAAGTATAACTTCTTAGCTTTGTGTTGTTTTCATGCTGGCAAACAATGATCCAGTAAATATCATTAGACACTAAACTGTTGTATGTAATTTGCCGATTCAAGTGAAGAGACATTATACTATGCGAGTGTGTGAATAACCAATGGCACAAAGTGCAGTAGACAATGTTACTTTATGATGTTCTGAAAGTTCCAATAAAAACCAACTGAAATTAAGTTGGAATAAATAATTAAAATTAATTTGTCACACAATTATGTATGTATGTATGTATGTATGTATGTATAAGAAATACAAAAGCCACATCTAAAGTGTGTGTGTGTGTGTGTGTGTGAGAGAGAAAGTGATTCTTCCTTTTTCCTTTTAATAATATTCACTCTATGATATTTTTGAACTGAGTATTATTTGCTACTGATCCACTGCTATTATAATCTTTAAATGAATGGTGTGTGTGTGTATATATATATATATATAAAAGATGGTCTGTGGACTCATTGAGTTCCTGTTGTAACAATGATCCATGATGATATTGATGTTTATAATTTAGAAATAAGCGAAGGATATGAATTAACATGTCATGAGGATTTTTATGATTAAAAAATATTATTCAGATATTCAGAGTCCAGAAAATTATTTTTCAGATGTAAATTGGACTGAAAATTGTTCTTCTCTACATTAGAGCATTTCAAGTGTATTGCTGTAAAGTAGTATTTTTGCTTTGTGTGGGAGGGGGTCATTCAATAAATAAGGTGAATTTTACCTAAAACATTGCCAATATGAAACACTGTTTACAGATGCACCTTTTTCAAAAAATCAGAAGTAATGGTTCCTTTCATATCCCAGAAGACTATCAGCATGACCCCTGCACCAAGAATTTTTTCTTTACCAGGAAGTTGGTGTGTTTCAATTTCATAGACTGTCTTTTCCAATCAGGCTTATAGTAGTAAACTCATGTTTAACCCATTTGTAAACATTCTTTTGATTAAAATGCATTTCTTCAAACAGATTACACATTCTTCTATAAATTTCGTATGGTTTGGACTTCTCAACCACCCAAAATTTGATGACAGAGCTCTGTTAAAGTCTGGATGACTTTGTTTGATGTTCCACCATTTTGAATGGCTTCAAAGCAAATATTTTTGCAAGATTAAAATAAGTTTTGCTACAAATGAATTCCAAACAATGCAATGTTTGCATTTATGGAAAAATCCTGAAAAATAATTTATTTTGCTTAAAAAAAAAAAAAAAAATGCTGCTTATTTATTGAATAACCCATGTGTGAATCTTTAATTTAGTCTCATACCCCAAAATATATTGAATGTAAACTAGAAAATACAGAGCAACATTAATATTTTCAATATATGATGCAATTATTGCCACCATTTTTAATGCCATGTTTAAACTTATATGTTGCATCAGAAAAAGGAAATGTAACATTCTGGCAATATTTTGTTACAAGGAAAACAAAGATCCAATAGTCCTTAGTCATTCTTTAATTCAATCCAAAAATTACTCAGATCTGTTTCACTATCTTAATATGCAATTA
>CAUZXS010001815.1:102500-137500 GCA_963585895.1 Sepioteuthis lessoniana
CCCCTATTATATAAAGAGGTGTGGTTGCATTGATAACAATTACAATTGTACCAGCTCCCAATATTTTTCTCTTCTCAGTTATTTCTATTTGGAACACCTGCTAGACAGTGCTGCTTAGCTAGTTTCACAAGTTATTCCAAATAATTTTGTTTTTCACAGGTGATACCACAATTTTTACCTAAGTCAGACTAAGGTAAGCAGATATTGACAAGTATATATATATATGTCTATAGCTGAGGTTTAAAATGCAGTGAGCACAAAGTCATCTGGCCTTAATAAATATATATTCATACAAAAAGTAAGAAAAACTTTCAAAAATGGCTAGTTAGGGTCACTGTAGAACATAATGCCCTGAATCTGAATACAAAATACAATAAAAATAGATTATTTACTCTGTGAAGTTTTTAGTTGAGATTTTTATTCTTTTAGTTTTGTGAAAAAAATCATCTAAAAAATTATATCTATATTCTATTATAATTATAAAATGCTTATCTACTGCCACTACTGTGGGACGATCTCCTACTGTTTTACAAGGTTGTATTCCCACTCTAATGTTGAATCTTTTTCCCTAAAAAATAGCTTTTACCATACAATAACAATTTATGTATTCATACTTAATTTCATTTGGGATATTATAGTAAATGGAGACACGCATCTCATAACATTTATCATCAAATGAAAATGGAACAACGTTCAAGTCCAGTATTTTACTCTTTTTTGGGAAAGGCATAAATCTATCTGTTCTGCATCCAGCTATGTATAAAACCTGAGTAGTATCATTCAGAGAACACTGAATTTAAAACCTGAGGAGTGTTGATCGGGAGAATTTGTAACACGTTAATGCACCATTCTTCTGTTATCAGCTTATACAAAATGTTTGGCTGGTTCTACACAGACTTTCACCACTACAAACAAATTACCTGTGTTGGTAGTTCAATGTTTCACATATTTAACTGAACTGTTTGGCTTTCATACATCAAAATAAATAGGAGAGTCTGCCATATATATATATATACACACACTTATTCTTGTATCTACAGACAGCACGTGTGTGTGTGTGTGTGTGTGTGTGTGTGTGTGTGTGTGTGTGTGTGTGTGTGTGTGTGTGTGTGTGTGTGTGTGTGTGTGTCTCTCAGTCAGTGACCATATGTAATTTTCAGTAGCAAAAAGACTGAAAAATATGTTGAAATTAGCAGTGATGACAACAGTTGTGGTAGTAGGGGGCTTATCATCAAATAGAGCACAATACAAAACAACTTAAAATGCAACAGGAGAGAGGGAGAAGGTGAGGGAGGGAGAGGGTTATCTTACTCAAAAGAAAAACAAAAAACAAAAATGAAAAATATTACACAAACACAGGATATTTCATTAGCAGAAAAAGAGAAAGAAACAGTAAGAATGTCCATAACACAAATGGGCGGGACAAGAAGCCAAAATTGTTTACATAGTCAATTACATTTAAAAAGAGAGAGAATTCTGCTGATGTTTCACTTAAATGGATAAAAGAGAACAATATTAGCCAAGTAAATATCAAAAGTACTAAACTGTGAATACTGCTGCTGCAGCAGTAGTGAAGAGAATGAAAAAGAGAAAGAGTGTGTCATGAATGAGAGATGAAAATTATTAAGTAAATTTTTGTTAGCTTATTCTAAGAGGTGTGTGCAATTTTACTCTATTCTTCACAATGCAGAATGGTTTTAAACATCCTGTATATGTCACCCATCTCCAATCCCATCAACAAAACTCAGGCCCTCACCAAGGTCTATAATACATAGAGAGTAATGAGTCTTATTCTGCTATGAAGGCCCATGATGCATGGGTGGGAGTTTTAATTTGGAATTATCATTTTCTAAGACTAACGTGCTTTACTATTTTACCTGTAGTTGAACATAGAAAAGATAGATTCCATATATGAACTTACACACCCTCCCTCATCACAAACAGATATCAAGTTCCTAAGAGGGAAATAATTTTATCTTGCCCAGCCTAAAAAGTTTTGAAAACCAATTTGTTTTTAAATTTAGTTTAATACTACCTCTCTAAACCTAGAAATAATAAAAATATTTATTTGAAACATTCATCAATCTTTAGAGGTTTTCATGGGTAACTAAGATCTCCTAATGAACAAACCCATACACCATGCTTAGTATAAACAAGGAAGTAATCTATAGTAAATAAACAATATAAACAAAATGTCCTTCAAATATGAATAATCATCCTAAACTTTAATTAAAGTGACTATGTTCTTCATTTTTGATAATGACCCTTTTACAACCCATTTGGGTGAGTACTGCTTTTAGTATTAAAAATACATGAATACCAAGTTTCATTCATTTTACAGAATGTATATATAAACTTCAGATGATCATAACAGCTTGGCAGGCTTAGTCCCATTATTCTTTTTTTTTTACATGGGTGGGTCAGAATAAGAGACAAAAAAGTCAAATGACCTGGTGGCAATCAAACAATAAGCACCCTCTTTCCCCACAGGGCATTACACATATGTGAGAGAGAGAGAGAGAGAGAGAGAGAGAGAGAGAGAGAGAGAGAGAGAGAGAGAGAGAGATCAAAAATCAATAGCTACAAGCCAGTAGCAACAGAGTTTCTTCCCTCTTCCACTAATCATTCCCTCTAGCTTTCCTATTTCAAGCTTCTCTGTATCAGAAAACAAATTTCAACTGTGAAGAAGTTAGTATCAATTACACTATGAGTGATTATCCTATTGATAACTTCAGGTCAATGGCAGAGGTCAAGTCAGTTGAAAAGAGAAGCAGATATCAACACCACTTCAATTCTTCATATTAACAGGATGACCACAGATATTAGCACCTGTAAAGCACACACACATACACACAGGGGAGAGGGTAGTGACTAACTTGCTAGACTATAAAGTGACATTATAGTAAGAAAGTTGGACTAATACCTTTAGGAAAGCTATCCCCTCAGCTATGGGTTGAATAGTATCACTACTGTTCTTCTCCAAGGATGGCTTCGGCATTGAATAACTGACAAAGGTTGATATGCCATTGGAAAAAAGAAACCACACACACACACACACACACACACACACACACACACACACACACACACACACACACAATGGTAAATCAATATGTCCAGAGCATACTGAGAAGAAAATATTCATTTTACACAATTATTTTATGTTTTTCAATATCATCTTCCTTTTAATGTACTTAACCCAAGACTTCTTTATTGATTATATACAAGACTGAAATTCAACTAATAGTTTTGTCCAGCTATCAACTTATCGATGCACCATTTGATACACTTGCATACATTTATAAAAACAAGCTGTCCCCCTACTAAATATGATTAAGCTAAAGACTAATCAAAAAATTCATTTTTTTTAAAAAAGAAATTTTACAAAAAAAACATTTTCTTCTTAGTCAAAACAAGAACTTTTCAGCACCTCTTTATGTATGTTTGCACACACATTATATATATATATATATATATATATATATATATAAACAGGAGGGAATCTCCATTGCATAATGACTAAAATGATGGACTATGGCTTCAAAGTAAATCATTTTTAACTCCAGTAGGGCTTCGGACTAATACCCTTGAGAAAGGTATTGAACCCCTTATCCCCTAGCTATAGGTTAAATGGAATCACTGCTGTTGGATGGATTTGACATTAAATAACCCACAAAGATTATGCCATTGAAATAAAGAATTCAAACCAAATACATACAAATTGTACAAAACACATGTAAATCTATATACATGACAGAAAATGTATGTGTCTGAGTGTAAACAGATAAAAGAAAGGGAGAAAATAAGGGGCGGAGAAGCAAAATAAAAAGGATAAATCAATAAAGGTTGGAGGGGAGTGTAGGACCATAACCTAAGGAGAAGGAGAATGGGTGAATGAGAGAAAGAAAGTGACACCATTTAACAGCAGTCTACAACAGTAGTAGCAACACCAATTATGAAAGGTGAGAGAGACATGAATACTCACAGGTCAATAGAACACAAATGTTCAGTGGTGAAACACTGGCTTCTTCACATAATAAGTTTCATTGACTCCTCTGAGGTCAGGCCAACTAATGAATACCTAATGAAGGCTAAGGTCAAACAGGACTGACACTAATGAATTCAAATTAGGAAGGGTTAGCCTGAGAAGCTCAATACCTTCACCTATTAGCCCTTCTCTGATCACAATCTGGTTAATGATACCTATTCTATCCCATCCCATCCCTTCCTCAAGATAAAAATGAAGATGGATACAGATTTTTTTTTTTAAATACTATGTTAGAATAGGAGGTATATATCACAATTCGTTAAGGTTGATGGCTTGGTTTGATTTATTTGTTTAATAGCATATCAACTCCTAACAAGTTATTTAATGCTGAAATTTGGCTCATTTGTAAATGATTGTAATAACTATTTTTGTAAATTTGTAAATGATTGTAATAACTATTTCCAGATTGTAATAACTATTTTTTAATGTTCCATAGTATTTTTATTGCACTTTTTCTTTTATTTATTTTTAATCATTTGTTTGGACATAGTTATAAGATATCAAGTTTTCCTATCTAATACAAATCATTTGGACATAGTTGTATGGTTTCAAGTAACTAATAATAATCCTTAATAAATAATTATAGCTTTAAGTAACTATTCTTAATACAAATAATTTGCAGTTGTGTGGTATCACATATTCCTATCCAATACAAATAGTTTTCAAATAGATCAATTTGATCCATAGATGGAAGTCTAAAAGGTACTACCACCCTGGGTCAGAGTAAACCTTGGAATAATGACAATGAAGGGTACTCCACACTCCCCAGAGCTCCAGATTTCAAGGTTTACTACTGGATGCAGTTTAATGCTATACCCAAGATAATGAATAGCTGAAATATATATATATATTATATTATATTATATAAAAGCAATATGATCAAAAAGTATTAATATTGAAGCTTTGAATTTTGTAATTTTGAATTTACATGAAGACAGTACACAATTGAATAAACTTATATAATAAAGTGATGGTGTCTAGATATCTAGACTGTTGTCAAGATAAGTCAGAGCCAATTTGAAAAATTATAAATTCATTATGATCAATAATTCTGATGAAACATAAAATTGTTGAAGTACAGCATCTTCCATATACAGTAGACCAATCTTTATGCAACTTTATCTTATTTCATAAACAATTCAACTGTAAGATTTGAGCAAATAAATGACACAATAAGAAATAGAGTAAGAAGCAGAAGGTATCCCGCAAAAACAATTACCGACGCCAACTATGCTGATGACATAGCGATACTGGCAAATACACCCAACCAGGCCAAAACACTACTGCATAGTTTGGAACGAGCCGCCACAGGCATTGGCCTCCATGTCAATGCACACAAAACTGAATATATGTGCTATAATCAAACAGGCGACATTTCCACACTAGACGAAACCTCTCTGAAACTGGTAGACAAATTCACCTACCTAGGAAGCAGTGTCTCATCAACCAAAAAAGACATCGACACACGGCTAACGATGGCATGGACAGCTATCAATAGGCTATTGATCATATGGAAATCAGACCTGACCGATAAAATGAAACACAGTTTCTTCCAGGCAGCAGTTGTATCGATACTGCTGTATGGATGCACTACTTGGATGCTAACTAAATGGCTGGAGAAGAAGCTGGATGGCAATTACATAAGAATGTTGCAAGCAATATTGAACAAGTCCTGGCGGCAACACCCCACAAGGCACCAACTATACGGCCACCTGCCTCCCATCACAAAAACTATCCAAGTCAGACGAACCAGACATACAGGACTCTGCTGGAGAAGCTGGGACGAACTCATAAGTGATGTACTCCTATGGACCCCTACATATGGCCGAGCAAAAGCAGAATGACCAGCTCAAATATACATACAGCAGCTATGTGAGGATATGGAATGTAGCCTAGAAGACCTGCCAGAGAAGTGGCGAAAGAGGGTCAGGGATATCCGTTCTAGCGGCACAACATAATGATGATTATATATGAGGGTGAGTAAATAATTAACATGCCTTTTTGTGATATTTTTCTATAAGCTATTGTTATTTTCTTTAAGTAATTAGTGACTAAGCCTCATAGCCATACATGCATATATTAATATCAATAACCATATCCTTTTGAAACAATAATTCCTAATAAATATATATAAGATTGTATTCATGCTGGCATGATCAAAAATGAATATTTTAAGTTATAGAAATATGCTTCATACAATTTACAGATATGCCTTCCTTTCAATATTTTTGAATGTCCTAGGTATTATACTAAACTTCATCCAGTGTTGAGGTCCAGTCCTGGAACTCTGGAGAGTGGGGAGTCACTCATTTATTATCATTACTTCCATGTCAACTCTGCCCAGGAATGATAGTAACTGTTAAACTCCAATGAGTCAATAGATCTGTTTGAGATAATGTGATTCTGAACTCTCTCTATACATTGGCTCTTAAGACACCGATATTGCAAATAAGTATAAAGGGTTTACCTATCTAAAATGATTACAAAAATACATTTTTGCACCAAATATAATTGAAGTCTATAATTGTTAAACTGACTTTTAAAAAAATTTAAAAATTGTTAAACTGACGTGTTGAAATGTCATAAAACCAACCAACCAATCAATATAAGTGATGCAAAGCATATGCAACTGTTTGAGCAATCAAGGAACATTCATAGACAATGCCAAAAGTTACTTGATACTAAAACTTCAAGATTTTGAAACAATGAAAAATTACTCTTTAAAAAATCTAATCAGGACAACAACATAATCCTTTATATCATGAAACAGATGTTGATAGATTCTCAAATGATGAATATTTTCATAACTTTTCTTCAAATATCTTCACCCCTCATCACCCATGTTATAAACTGAGAGGATCACTTAGATTTAAAGTTTAGATAAAGTCGTCACACTGGCAGTAGGTATCTTTTGTGCAAGAAGAAACAATAAAGAACAGGACCACCCAGTAGTAAAGTAGGCACTTGTACTGATAACAATACCCATAAAAGAAATTAAATGCAGTGATTTTATCATCTTTTACATGAATTGCAGTTTGCTGTAGAGAAAACAGAAAAATAAGAGAATAATGGATAAATGGATATTTCTCTTAATCTATTAGGTCATCAGAGTTCTGTGAAGTGTAATTCGCCTTACATTGCATCTCAAGGAAATGAGGGTTACTTGGGAGTGCCCATCTCATCTCCAAGTAAATGCTACAGGTTCTACTGGGTTACATGGTACCTATAACAAGGAACAATCACTGGCCTGACTTATAATCAAACAATCAAGATAATTTACTTTCTGGAAGGCTATCCTGCTTTTTTATTCATAGCTGTGGAGAAAAAACAGCAATAAAATGATGTACCAACATTTACTGACATACAACAGTGCATGTTGATGTTTTACATTCCATTTTTATTTATATCTGGATCTTTTTTTATGAAAATAAATAATTAAAAAATTATCATTCATTATCTTTAAGTGTATAATTTTATTTTTAGACATCATTAGTCCAAAAAAATTTAGCATTATAAAAATATTTTCCCTGGCCAAGCTTTTAGCAATTGCTACTAAACTATATTAAACACAGACATCCATACAATGTAGTTTCCTGCTCTTCAGGCTGGGAATAGAATACAATGTCATCTCCCTCATTTAACCATGTTGTCTTTGGAGAAGGCATGACAAAAACAAAATGTGATGAACCTGGTCCTGGGTATTCTAACCCTGCAATAGTACCTTTCCCATTGCACTAAGAGCAGAGAGTGGGAGTCATTTCAATGTTTGTGTGAGAGCTGTCATCAGAGCTATCTTTAGCCTTGCCCTTGCATATGAGCCTTCTCATTAAACTGACCATAGTTGAGCCAAAAAGATATACTTAAATACATGGTTCAAATCCTGGACAAGGCTGTTTGAGTTTGCACTTATGCCTTTGGAAACAGTATGAATCCATCTGTTCTTCTCCAAACTAATAGTAGAGCAGATTGGGTCCCTCAGCCTTTGTAAAGTAACTAGTCCAGAAAAAGGAAAACTCTAAATTCAAACCAGTTGTACTCTGTTTAAAAATTGACCTAGTATCACATCCTACCTTTTGCAGGAGTTTGGTAAATACATACACACTACTACAAATCATATGTACAATAATAAAAATAATTCAAAAATCAAAAACATAATCATGAATTTAAAGAAAATCTGGCAAAAAAGTCTAATATTGTTGCTTGTTACAATGGGAAGTTTTTGTGCTTGAAAAGTGCTCACAGTTGTTCCAGAATGTCACAGTGAAAATCAATATGAGAAAAGACCATAGTTTAAAAAAATAAAAAGATATGTATAAATTCAAAAAATTGTTTGATTTCCATAAAACTTCCTGTACTGATATCAATGATTAAATATATATATTCATTATAAAATTTTCCTATGATAAAACTGCTAGATTTTTTTCACTATAATTTCACTTAAATAATTTTAGCAAATCATCAAGACACCTAAACCAATTTTTGAATATTTCAAAGGGAAACTGTTTACTTTTCAAAGAAAAAACTTTTGATGAAAATTTTTAAACCACAATACACTGTGTGCCAGAATTATATGCAAATCGATGTTTTTGTTCCAACTCCGATAGTTTTTAATAAAAATTAGTGAAACTTGGCACATTACATAGCAACACTAACACATGCACAGATCTAAAATTCTAAGCTAATCTGCACAATAGTAAACAAACAGCAGCCATTTTGGTGACTTGCAGCCTGTTTCAGTGTGCCAACTTTATATGCAAGATGGGATATAAAGGTGCTTTGAGTCAAACTGAGAAGTCTAAAATTGTCTAAAGGATTCATATTAAGATATCTACCTTAGAAATAATTAAAGAATTGGACAGTGATCATCATACAATTAAAAAATTTGTTACTAACCCTGAACTTTGCAACGGATGTTCTGACAAAGGGAAAATACGTAAGAAAGTAACTGTGTCACATCGAGCCATGAGTAGGATCAAGAGAGAAGTCCGCCGTAAACCTATTGAAACTAGCAAAAAAGTTTTTGAAAATGCTGGCGTTCCTGATGTGCCCAAATCAACTCGATGCTGTATCTTGAGGACATTTGCTAAATGTGGAAAGCCAGAGGTTCACACTCCATTAAAAGATATCCACAAGAAAAAGAGGATGGTGTGGGCAAGAAATCACATGAAGGTAAATTTTCAAACTGTTTTGTTCACCAATGAGTGTCAAGCGACCCTTGATGTACCTGATGGGTGGAGGAGAGGATGGTACCATGATGAGGGTCCATGTCCCCACCAAATCAGGCATCAACAAGGAGGTGGTGGTGTGATGTTTTGGGCTACAATCATTGGTAATGAGCTGGTAGGACCATTCAGAGTTGCAGATGGAGTGAAAATGACCGCCAAACTCTACATTGACTTCATTAAGGAACGTCAAACCCTGGCACAAGAAGAATTTGTCATTCCGGAAAAAGATGGTATTCATGTATGATAATCCACCGTCTTATGCTGCAAGAATAACCATTGAATATTTGGAGTGTTTTGGCCAGACATGGGAAAATAATACAATGGCCAGCCTGTTCTCCAGATTTAAACCCCATCGAAAATCTGTGGAGCATCTTGAAAAAGAAGATTTACTCCGGAGGAAGACAGTACACCTCCAAGGATGACTTCTGGAATGCTGTTCTGACTGCTGCCAAAGAAATTTCATCAAATGAAATCGAAAATTGACATCTTCAATGGACCAAAGGCTTTTTTCTGTTGTTAATAAAAATGGAAATTATATACAATATTGATTGTACTATGAAACCATATTAAAGATGTTTGCTCTGTATTATTGTTGTCCTCAAATTACATATTCCTAAAATAATCAATGTTTTAATTTTCCATCACCACTTCACCATATTTGACACTTTAGCAATGATTTGCATATAAACTTGGCATGCTGAAACAAGCAGCAAGTCACTAAAATGACTGCCATTTGTTTACTATTGCGTAGATTAGCTTAGAATTTTAGATCTGCGCATGTGTTAGTGTTGCCATATAACGTGCTAAATTTCACTAATTTTTATTAAAAACTATCAGAGTTAGAACAAAAAAAATGATTTGCATATAATTCTGGCACACAGTGTAGTTCATATTATATTGTGGAGCGACTTTTCAGTTTTCTTTGTTAAATCTTACTTTAGAATTTACATGTAGAAAGAAAAAATATGTGTAAATATTTGCTAATTCATTTCAGTTGTTTTATTCTTTAAGTTTAAGATAAAAACAGAATATTATCAAATAAAAACAATACTGAATAAAGAAAAATAAAATAAAATAAAAATTAATTTCAAATCATTTTTCCAAATAAAAAACTTAAATGTTAAATTATTGCAATGCCATTTTCTCTTCCTGATTAAGATCTTGTCTTTCAGTATCAGAGCCTTTTAGTCTATCTCAGCATTTTTTCTCAGTCCACAGCAGGACTCAGATATTCACCTAAACCTGTAAGTCATAAGGAATAGTGTGTCTTAACAAGCCATACTAACCATCATATATTAAAATGAGTTTGAATTTTGAGTTATTATCCAACACTTGTAGCCCCACCAAAACCAGAGAGCTCAATCCATGCCTTTTCCAAGAGCATCAGTACAAATTGAATGCAAAAAGCTTCAGCTAGAATTTAAACTTGGTTTGCCTATTTCCCTTTTCATGCCAATAATCATCATACTATTCACACAAACATCTATATTTTTCTGGACTCTGAAAATTCATAATCAAAAATACATTTGAGCAGAGTCTCAGTTTTCTTAAAAAAAGTATTCATGACACCAAACTTTCAAACCTCAAATATTGCAATAAATGATAAGAACTTTTTAAACAAATTGTTGGAAATTATTTTTCTCCTTTATCTTAGAATGAAATAGGGAATAAATGCAGGTTTCCCAAATGAACCCAATTTTATTTCTACTTTGGGATTCTTAGAAAGTAAGTTTAAAAGTCCAAACCATAAACCTTCAACTCCCAGCACAATAAAACCAAGCATGGTTGTACAGACAGATTCAATCAATACAGAAATCAATAGGAAAACAATGAATAAATTTATAAGCAGGATTGGAATTGGCAAGTTTTGCCTTGAAATATGATTCTTTCTTCCAGGAATATTTAGACAGGACAATAAGGTAACCTCTTCCCGCTCTATTTGCTCTACCCCCAGCTCTACTAACCATAAAATGCACAGAAAAATGTTGCTAAAAAGCTAATAAGCCTCCAAAGTATTATTATCATTAACTTCAAATAGCATTTTTCTTTATGTTAATTTTGGTTGCTTTTTATCACAATTCTAAATCATAACCAGGTTTCTCCAACATAAATTTGAATCTCACAGGAAGCTTATTCTTTATTGTCGTTTCCAATATGTGCTGTTTCTCACTGTCACAGAGATAATGACCAAAATTGGTTGCAATTAAAAAGCAGCCAAAGTTAAGAAAAATATTTGATAACAATGATACGGAGGAGGATAAGATCCAGGTCAAATTTGAATCTATGTTACTTTTTTGCCTTAGGAGAAGCCATGTTTTCCATTCTAGCTGCTTTAATATAAAGCTATGAGAGCAGCGATGTTACAGCAATCCAAAAAAGCTACCATAGAGTTACTCATACTAAATTTGTTGTTATTGTTTTTACAAAATGTGTATCTCCTGCAGTCATAGAAACAATGACCCAAGCAAGTTGTGAGAAAAAGAAACCAAAATTAAGCAGATGAAGAAAAATATTAGTTAAAATTATGATGATGATGATTGGCAGTCATCATCTAAAAAAATAAAAATATGCTTCCATATTATGTTGAAAAACAAGGACAGATTATTGAATAAAAAGAAACTAACCTCAAACAAAGTCTACCTTCCATATAATTTTTATTTCTCTCTTTCTCTCTCATATCCCAAGTAGAAAAAGACAAATTAGTATTTGATCTACACTAGACAGGTGAGGAGGTCATGAAATGTTTTGGACTAGTAACACCCTTCATAGAATCCTTGATCCCTCACATCAACCCCCAGATCTGCACACTAAATAAATACAGTTTTCGTGTGCATTAGTGAAGGAATCTGCATGGTAAAGTGAGCAAAACTGTTGTTCTGTGTCTTCCCCTTATGAAAATTACTCGAGAACTATAAAGAAGACAAATAGGAAAACCTATTTACTGTTATTGTACAAATCATGAGAAATATACAAAATACTAAACACAATTCTGGAATTCAAAATATAAATAATAGATGCTATTAATAGCATGTCAACCTGTCTAGGATTATTTTATGCTAAGTAGTTAGGGAATCATGTTCATTAAATGTTCATATTTACATTTTTGTGTAATTGCTTAAGTGATTTTTTGCACACAAATATGGATGATTTTTAAATAGATCTATTTGACCTATGCATGAGATTCTAACTGGTACTACCACTCCAGATCAGAGTGGACCTGGAAGTAATGGCAATGAAGAGGTATTCCATACTCCTTAGATCTCCAGGACTGGAGTCTCACCATTAGATGCAGTTTAGTGTCAGGCCCAAAACACTCAACATAAAAGCGTTCAATAAAAACATATGGAAATACAGCATAATAAATAAATATATCACCTGAAATATAAGGAAAAGCTCAGTTTGCTGTCATTTAGGACAGGATCAGTTTTCAACTCCTACCATGTTTATCAACAACCTTATGAGTCCCATTGATCCACAGGAGTCAATATCAACCAAATTAGCAATCCTTAATCTACTAAGGCACTTAACAAGAGTGTTGTCTCATTTAAGTCTATGAATGAGACGCAAACATACTAATTACATTCCCATGTTTCAGCCAAAACTGAACTTCAAGAAATTCACTTTGTGAAAGAGACTTGAGAATCAAATTATACTGATAACAACATTGTTTTTGAATGGGTTACCATTTACCATTTGTGAATTTAATAAGAATCAACACTATTTTAGCATGAATCTATTTTAAGATATTAATTTTGTACTTACTGTTTTCTTTTTCTGTAAAAGGTGGTATAAGCTAAGGATCATAGTCAACTCTTTTATATAGCTAAGTCCACCAATTTTAAGGATGAAGTGAGCCAACGTGGTAAAATAACTTAACTGATATAAATGATAATAGATTTGGTTACTTATAAAATCAGAGATATTAATACAATTGACATTTGGAAATAATCCCCACTGCTCTACAAAACAAAGAGTGTATTGGAGGGTCCCCCATATAAAATACATGACATTTCCAGAGAACAAGAAACAAAAGGCCATTAGAGAGATATTTGAAAGTTGAGATTAATATTAAAGTCTCTTTTTTGCCTAAAATATTCACATGTGTAGTTTATATTACTCAATATAGAGGATCAAATTCACCATTTGTATATAAGGTCTTTCCAGAAATGATCTAACCACTTAAAAATAGCCTACCTAGGGGAATACTGCCTTAGTTCACACATTAATCCCAACATCCTATGATGTAGGCTTCAGTCACTCACTTATTAACTAACTTCTACATCCTGTTGGGTTTTTCTTAAAAAGAAGATAGGTAATTAGGGTTTGTCAAAATTGTAAAAGGCTTGAAGTAGTTTAACAAAGAAAAAAGATGAAAAGGAAAAGTTGCTAGATCATTGCAACAAGAAAGAAATCCAAAAGTCTTTATTCAAGGTCAAACCAAACATTTTTCTTGGAGGTTTGAGACACCTCATATCCTCTTATTCAGCTATATTTTCTCTTCATATTAACAATAACATTATTATTATTAGCAACTTAGCCCAAATGAATAACATCAAAAACTTCAGCTGCTATCTCAACTGCAATAGAACATTTAATTCCACTATTTCAACTTGAATGCAAAACAAAAAAAGAGAAAATAGACTGAAATTTGGATCTTCTGGTCAAGATACTTCTTGCTTATGCAAAAAAAAAGCCTTTTCCAGAATCTGCCATTTTTTTCTTCTTTCCATGCTGTATAAAGTTGCCACCCCCCCCCCAAAAAAAACTATGTCCTCATGAACCTAGATTAAACAGAATTATTTCTTATCATCTAAGCAAAAAAAGATTCACCAAATGTCTATCTTGGTATTTATCCTTAAAATATAACAATGATAAAAGAAAAAGGAACATTCATTTTTTTCTCAAGTATTATATAGCTAGCCAGCACATAAAAATTTTTTAAATACCCTTATTACCACTAGAGCATTAACTTTCTTTTCTTAACATTACTGACAACTTAAATTTAAAAAAAACAACAACAACAAAACAAAAAAAAAATAACAGGACATTGCTGACCGAAAAATGTGTGAACATCTGAAAAAAAATCCTACTCCCACTAAGATGCCACTTAAAGACCACTTTAGGGATCATTCATTAAATACCAACATCCCCAACATTTTCAAGTTTCACAGATTCCCACCCATGGCATTGATACCAAGATTTTATATGGGTTTTACAAACTAAAATTATACTCGAAAGCCTTCTTAATTATTTGAATAGAGATATTTGAATATGCCAGTAAGTATTTTAATAGAGAATGTGTATCTATTCCATTTCAAGACATAAATAACAGAAATGATTTTATGTTAATATGTTTATTGAGGAATGGGGGTACTGCATATTTTAAAAACCAAAATTTTCCTAAAACAAAAAGATATGATTTCTAATATTTTGTAAACAAAATTTGTCAATGAAATAAGAGGCAATAGTGGTTCCATCAGAAGAGGTAGAAAATGTTTATATGTTCAGAAGTGCATATTTATGGCAAGAGAGTTAAATCACTATAACAACATTGTTAATAATAATTTCCTTGATCAATATACTTTTTTTCTAATTTAAGTTGATTTTTTATTGTAGCTCACTCAGAACATTATTTTTATAACAGGGAGAAACAAACAACATATATTAGAGACAATAATAAAGGATAAGCTTTCAAAGACAAAATCTCAGTACAACAATTTAACCAAATAAAATCAAAAGGATGAAATGAAATACTTATCCAAATTAATAATAACTAACAATGCTTCATCTAAAAAGAAAAAAGAAAGAAAAAATATACTAAATTGAATTGGTATTCTATGTTGACTGTTGAAGCACTAATATACTGTTGTAATTTACTTTGTCTGGTACAGTCCTCAGGTTGCTAACAGCACTTTCTATTTGCTAAGCTTTGCTTATTCTAGCACACAGATCTCAGGTTGCTTACAGGACTTGCCATTTACACCATGCTTTACTTAATATGGTTGCTTACAGTAGCTGCAGTCACCCATCTTAGAATTGAACAGATTCATCATTGCTTAATTTTAGTGATATAAGAAACAATGCTTTCAGCATAACTTGATCCTAACTTATTAATGTATTCTGTTGTACAACGTTGAACTGAATGGATTTGAGTAATGAAAGATTAGTGAAACTGAAGAGAGTAATTGAGAGATTTCCTTGATATCAAGCTCATAACTTGATCTCTTCTTTGAGCTGTGAATCCAAGCCACATGATCAGTTGTCACTGAAGAGACAAGTATTTAAACACTTTAACACCTAAATGAAATTGTAAGAAACTATTATTCATTATGAAATAAAGTAACAATTTAGACAAAATGTTAAACATTTTTCATTTTTTTTTAAATCTCTTATGAACTGCAAGTTTCTGATCTTCAGTCAAAATGTTGACCAAACAATATAATTTAATCCACTATTATTTCAGTGCTTTTTATTCCATTTTAATTTATTTTTATTGTTCCAATTCTCATAAGAGAATCATTTCAAATGTTCTTAAGATGGTGTGGATAAACATTGAAATATTAACAAAATCAATCATGATTTTTATTTGTTGAACAAATATCAATCATACACAGGTCTGTATTTTTGGGGGAATTACCATCATTCCTTATACGCACACACACACACACACACACACACACATACATGTACAACAAATGATAATTAAAATACCTATACACTAAGTATAATTATTTGGATACCAGAATACTTAGATTACTTTAATGGCAGAAAGGCTGAAAGTGCAAGAAATCACTATTTCAATCCAAAATAAAGACAATCATTGAATTCCCTTATAACTCCAACTATTTCAGATTAAATCCTTTTAAATCTTATAAAGATATAAACAAAATCCTAGCATGTATACAACACTGAAGAAACAATATCAATGCACACAATAAAACACAAACCAAAAGTTATAATTCTTCATGAATGAAAATTTTCCCCCCCATTATTGACTTGTTTATTCAAAAATTTTTAATGTTATGAAAAAGTGACAATAAAATCACTAGGAAAAAGAAAACGAGTAAGGTTTGACATTTAATTTGTTTTATTTTTAATTTAAAAGAATAAAATAGGAGAATAACATTATCCAAAACATGGTTTATGTTTGAGGAATAAGATTAACTATCATAAGATACACAGCACAAGAAAATTTTACATGTCTTAAAGTTCAAGAAATTGGTTAAGTAAAAAAAATGCACTCTTCTGTAGACAGTTCTTGTAGTTTTATTATGAATTTACTTAAAGGTTGCCTTTAGCAACCATTAAGCTTAATGTCAAGTCATATGCTTTTTATAGAATTTACAAGATGTATTCAAAAAGTATCAAGACTGAAGTTCTATTTACCAAAACAGAAATGAACAATGCATGAAACAATTTCCTTTAAAATAGTTATCCTTTGTATTCAATACACTTATTCCAGTGAGTTTTCCATTGAACAAAGTATCTCTAAAAAGTCTTTTCAACATGGTATGAAGAAATCATCTGTTTCTTTTAATGTCCCCCGTGTCTTCAAATTTTACCCTTGAGACTAACTTTCAGTTTAGCAAACAAAAATTGAACAGAGCTAGATCTGGTGAGTATGGTAAGTTATAAAAATATAAAACAGACTTACTGACTTTGAAAGAAATTAAAAAATCAATTTAAAAGGTCAGTGAGGGACTAGAACTAACAGAACTTTCAAATTGTCAAAATAAAAAGCAGGCTTGAGGTTTTGTCAGTGCATTGCCCACCTGTTGGGGTTAAAAGGTCAAATCTTTAGATAGATTAATCAGATCTTTAATTTTTATGTTAGTTAATGTAAAAAGAGATACTTAACCACAAAGCATGGGCTGGGATCCTTAATTAACCAAGCCATTATATCTTGGTTTGATCGGATGACCAATTAAAATCTGATACCTGGAAGGGATACTCTTGCCACAGACTAACATCAGCATTAGATTGGCTGACCAGTAAAAAAGTAGAAGAATAGGAAATGATTTGTGATTAGTTAGCCAATAGGGAATGTTTGTTCCCAGGGGAATCCTCTATAAAAATAGATGTTTTTAGGATTAGAAGAGAGAAGATATCCATGTCCATACCAAAGACAGGACAATAAGAAAAGAAATGTCTCCAAAAACTAAACCCACTCCAGCAAAAGCCTCACTCTCCGAAAAATTGAGTAACATAGAAAGATTGCACCAGCCAGATACCTTATTTGTCTGTCAATCAAATACTACAAAAAGTGATACAATTCCCATATATGTTGTATACATTATTGATACACCATTGTGTTTCAATAAATAGTTGTTAATTGTTAATGGAGAGTTTTTTTTGTCTTTCAGTTGCCAACACCTAGACAACTTGTTTCAACGAACCACCACAACCATTAAAAATTCCAAATAGATTGTATCATCCTCCATCTGTGGATCTTTCAAACACAATGTAGGCACAAAGGGAGTTGATAAACCAACTAGCTGGAAACACATGTGGTATTCATAGAACTAAGGCTACAATCAAGTATCATGACTAGCATAGGACCACAGGGAGCTGCACTTGCAATATACTATTTTGCAAAATAATATTGAGACTGGTTTCATAATTCTTTTTCAAATTAGCACTGACTCATTTCAACAGCAGTCTAGAGGTTTATCATCACTTTATTAAGTGGCTAAGCTGTATAAACTTCATTTAAATTAAAAATTCATAAAATTCAAAGCAAGTTTCAATACTTTTTGATCACACTTTATATTATAATTAACAGTAAATAAAGGAAAATTATCATAATTAACGTTTAATAGTTGTCTCCCTTGAGAAACTATAATGGTCTGAATGAGCACGAATGTAGTCCTACACTATGATTATTAAGATGGAGGTTGAATAAGAAAAATGCTTTATTAACAAAGAGGATTTTAATGCTATAGTACTTTTATTTATACCATACATCTTAGTTGATGCATCGGGATGGGTCGTCAGTGATGTTTCCTTTGGGTTCATGGGGGGTTTTGGGTCTTTCAACATCAGACCCCCTCAACCAAATGACTCAGTTGGCATCGATCTTACTCCAACTCCCATCCCGGCAGCTAACCTGCGCATCCACACAAGGAGAAAAAAAAAATGACCACAGAAAAGGCTCTATATATAATTTTGCAACAGCCAATCAGAGCTAAGCTCTACTGATGACTTCTAAATCTTTCCTTTAAAAATCGGGAGGCCATTTTACTCTGCTTTTTTGCCACAATGACGTCGTTATTCGGCTATTTGTTCACTCCGGTATGTATTTCTCCCTCCCCACCCTTTTTTAAATTTTTTTTTTTAATACTTACAGAAAAAAAAAAAAATAGATTTAAAAATAAATAAAATTTAAAAAATTAAAAAATCTGTACATAACTATAGAATTGTGATTAAAACAACAAACTCCTATATAAAATTGACATACGTTTAGTTTTGTTTTAAAACTTATTTCCATTAAACACTGTACATAAATATACAATTACGAACTAAATCAGACACAGCGCATTACGATACATTAAAACTTCCTAATCGAACGGTTTACGAATGAGAAAAGACAAAAAAAAAAATTTAATAATAATCTCACTGGAATGTGCTATTTTTGTTGAGCTATTCTAATGTAGAAAAATTAGTTTATTTTAATATAAAGGAAAAAAAATTGAGAGGGTTATACTTAGAGTTTGTTGCTATGTATCATGCCACCTGAATAAAAAAAATAGTGGAGAACAAAAAGGTGTCAAGTTTTGTCCTTGCTTTTCTTTTACTTTCATCTATGTATTTAGTGAGTTCAATTCTTATTGGCTTACCCATATTTCTTGATTCATGCCAAACTAAGTAAAGCTTAGTAAATGACTTTTGCATTTGAATGAATGAATGAATAGAATATATACATGCATGTATTCTATGATAAAATGGCCATTGGTATTAATATCTACTGCAAGAGCAATCCACCAACAACATGGCTTTTATTAATCTTATAGGAAACTAGTTGACATTCAACCAAAGAAGAACCTCCTACACACAATGACAATTGAATGACATTGTTATTAAAAGTAGAGCTCTTAGCAGATGTCCATTGTTCCAGACCAGAAGTTGTTATATGATATATTTTGCTTGCTTTTCTTTGTTTTCAATTCAACCCAAATTTAAATATTTAACAATTATGTGCACAAACATATAAAAAAGAGTGCAAAAATTAGAACACCCTATATAATTTGACAGATGTCCAATATTAATACACATATATTACTACTGAAGTTCTTTATATATATATATATATATACACACACAAAGGAAGGTGGGCTAAAAAGTTCATATGATGATGTCATATTTGCTGGTAATTACTTTTTTGACGAATAAGATCCAAGCAATGCAACACTGCTGGAAGAAATGAGTGGACTATAAGGGGGACTATGCTGAAAAATAAACTTCATTTAGTCATATTTTATGAGTGTCTAGGTTAGTTTATGAACTTTTCAGCCAACTCCTTTATATAATTTTTTTAGGATTCTTTCAAGTTTCCTGACAAGTGTTTTGGTTTTAGGTTAGAGTTGGTTGGTGAATTTACCAAAATTGTCCAGACCACTTTCAGATCAGGGAATTGTTTTTTTTTTAAGTTTTAAAGTTCTTTTATAACATTACAAAAATTACTTAAATGTATAGTTAGATTAAACTGAGATGTTGATGACATTGAACAAATTCAAAACAGAATGCCATCAATGGAAACAGAATATTATCAAGAGAAATAGAATATTCAAATTTTTTTTTCACTTCATTAATAACTAAAAAAAAAAAAAAAATCATGTAAAAAAGTAAAAAACTAAAGGCATTTCAAAACATTGTCACTATTTTCAAAGTTAATTCTATTAATTCTAGATCTTTTTGTTTTTATATGTAGGGCTTCAAGGGTTTGTAGTTTTGGCTTAATTATTTCAAGTTCTATCATGGCAATTTCAGCTAGAAGTTTTCTGAAATTTGGATTTGGGAAGAAAGTGGCTTTAAGATGTAGGGCTATAGAACTAGAATCATTAAGGTACATAGTAAGATGTCTTGAAAGAATCATAGTGGTAAGACCAATGTATGCATTATTTTCATTAGAGACACAGTCTCCCAAGGGACATTTGAACATACATAAGACATCTGTCCTATCAAGAAGTTTGGTGGAGGGAGAAGAGCTATTGGAAATAATTAGGTTGGAAGTTTTAAATTTGTTGTAGTAAATGATAAGTCTTTTTTTTAGTAGGATCAGTAGGGAGAACATTTTTTGGATAAGGTTAATATATGTTTATCTATCATATAATTATTATGAAATTGGTTTTTGTAGTAAAGCTTTATGATGATGACCTATGAAAGGTCCGAAAGCAGTCAGAACAATTTGGGTAAATTCACCAACCAACTCCAACCTAAAACCAAAAAACTTGTAAAAAAAACTTGAAAGGATCCTAATAAAATTATATAGACAAAATGTGTCCTTATTATTTAATCAAACATGTTTAAATGAAGGACTGCAACCTATGTATATACACACACACACATATACACACACACATATATATATACACGCACACACACACACACACACACACACACAATTGACACTGTGCTTCTTGCAAATAAACCAACCCAGGCCAAATCCCTGCTGCATAGTCTGGAGCAGGCAGCAGGTGGCATTAGCCTCCATGTGAATGCAAACAAAATAGAGAACACATGTTTTAATTAAAAAGGAGACATCTCCACATTAAATGGTGGTTCTCTGAAATCAGTTGCCAAGTTCATGTACCTCAGAAGCAGCATCTCATCTACTGAAAATAACATCAATAAGCGACTTGGAGTCATGATTTCAAGTCTCACCAAGTGCATATTTTTGTTTCCAATTCAAGCTGATAATTGCTGTTATGAAAGTGATGAGCTGAGTGAGTAGCAAAACAGAATTGAAAAGACAAAGGATAATACTCATCAAAATTATTAATAATGATGAGTGATAGAACTTCATCAAAAAATAAATAAATAAAAAATATACCATAATCTCTGTCATGGTATAATTTGTATAAGATTTTCCTATAATCCTAGTATACCACAGCACAAACCAGGCATCTACAAATGAGATAGTCTTTTTCATAAAAGAAAAAGAGGGAAGAACTACAAAAGATAAAATGTTACTATTGAATCCATTAAAGAAAGCCAATCAATCACAAATGTCAGTCTCTAAATCAAAAGATCAATTCCAAACTAGCTAATAACAAAGATTTCTAACTTATTACCCTTCTCTCCTTAAAGTGTCTGTCTAAATGAATGCAAGCAACAATTATACTGACAGTAAACAATGAAGAGAATCCAAGACAAGGAAGTGCTTGTCTCTTGTCCTCTTCACTCACATCCATTATAGTTGTATAAAAGAAATAGGATATAACACTAATTCCACAGAAATAAAAATGGAAGAAGACAAAGAATAAAGTTGATATAGGTTCCACTGCAAAAGTCAGTGATGAAGAATGGTTAAGAAAAAAAGCTGAGCTCTAAAGAGTGGTCGAGGGAGGTCAGTGTAGTTGGGATGTGGCAGGGTGTTCAGATCAATAGAGTTCATGACCTTGTCAAGCATGCAGGTGCTGTAGCAATAGCAGCAGCCAGTAGCAGTGGCTTTAATAACAGCATAACCATCAGTTGTGGGTGAATGGTAGTAGTGGTTGGGGATTCACTGTACTTCTCTATACACATGCCCATCCATTATTAAAATCTTTCTAGATGACAAAAGAAAATTATATTTCAAAATGATGAAGCTACTATCAGGATAGAATGAAGATGGAGAGAAAAACAAAGATCAAGATTCGGAGAAAAGCGAATTTTTATCATCAATTGATTAGGTTTTTTATTACATTTTTCTAAATATTTCGATATGCATAAAAAAATATAAAAGGAAACAATAATCAAAACTACCTATATATTAACATCCTATCTACTTTCCCCTCAGGATTTTATATATGTTAAACTAATAGGTAAGGGTAAGGAATAGATAGACTAAACTAAATGAAACCTAACACTGCATACTCATGAGCAAAAGCTTTTACTACATAGGTAAACATTCAAACCAGATTAAAAAATTATTTCTTAGCACACCAGCTCTCCCTGTGACAACATCACCTTTGTTTCAGCTATCCACTGCACTCTCACTGAAATATTACAACAGTGTTGGAACTGTAACAAACAATTGCTTTATTTTTTAACTTCTATGAAATTTAATTACAGGGATACATTGAAACCAAAGGTGGTGGAATGTAATGACTGTCAGTAAATATCAACACTTATTAACATAACTTCAAGATTTTCTGTTTTTTTAGATTCTAAAAACTATTTTCTTATATTACTAATGATAAAAGAGAAATCTGTGCAATCCAACACTGAAAAAAGTCAGGATATTAAAAGTGGAATTATTTTTACTAAAAAAAATTTTTTTTTTAAATTATCACAAAGTCTTAAATGAATAAAGAATTACAGTAGTTTAGTTTATCTTTAATTTTATTATATATATATATATATATATATATATATATATATATATATATATATATATATATATGTGTGTGTGTGTGTATGTGTGTGAGTGTGTGTGGAGAGAGAGAGAGAGGAGTGCACATGCATGTATCAAATAATAAAGTTATTGAAAGTTAATTAAAAAGATAAAACTATAATTGCAATTAACTGACAAGCAGTTTAAAAACTTTGAGTACACAATATCTAAATGATAAAACAAATATAATTCTCAAATCATAAGAGAAAAATTAATTTTCCGATACTTTAAATTTCATGTTATTGCAATCATCAGGCAGGCAAGGATCACTTGATTGCAATAACAAGTGAAACTTAGAGTGGAAAACAAAATCTGTTTTATAATTTGTGAATATATATAACATGTTTAAAAGAGAAAATGCTGCCTGCATTATATATATATATATATATATATATATATATAATGTTCTTGGTACATGAAAATTTGTATAAACAAATGAATAGCGAAATCATTGGTAAGGGGAAAACTATTTTAAAACAATAAAACAGCTGTTTTATTGTTTTAAAATAGTTTTCCCCTTACCAACGATTTCACTATTCATTTATATATATATATATATATATTGAAAACTAAATACTGCATGATATTATTTATATATACAACTTAAACCATAAAATTTCCATAAGTTTAGGTAGTACTAGTAGTAAATGTTACAATCTCTTGTCTTAGGCACTTAGAATAGTATAATGCCTAGCAGAGCAAAACTAGTAAGTTTTATTTTCACAATGAGCGCCATATTTCTCACCTTGTGCCAAACAAAGTTGAACTTAGTAAATTACAACTACCTCTCTCCCATAATAGTTGTTCTGTTTAGAGTATGAAGTTTATATGTAAATGCAATAACTATTATGGTGCAAAAATAGGATAATTACTTTATTAACTGAAACAATATGCCAGGTGGAACAGAAATAATAGGACAGTCAACATTTCTATTGATTGCTCCATTACTTCTGCCCATCACTATATATTAATATTAGTATAATGTTTATATGAATAGCCAAAACCAGTTACATATCCCAGGAGGACAAAATAGAAAATATAAGAATATTTCCACTTAATTGTTTTACTAATTGTTTTTATGCTCATGTCACTTGATATCCCACTGGGAGCAGGGAGATAAAATTACTACTCCTTGTGTTTGAATTAACAGTATCTAGCCATCAAAGAGTGACCATTAGGAAAGAATGTAGGTCACACAGGGGAGACTAGATGTTGGTACTTGGTGACCTTACCCAGGTCGCCAGACACCAAGAGGAAGAAGAGAGAAGCCAAATGATTGGCTTGGACCCCAAAACGGAAGTGGGGACTACCTCCCCTCAGCGGAAGTAAATAATAAGAAAGTTAGTTGTTTGGCAGGGTTCGTAGCGGGCAGATGAACCATAGCCAGTATTCTGGGTTGAAGACAAAAGAATATCTGAGACACGAGGGACCCCAGGTTCTTCAAGCCAGTGTAAAAAAATAGAATAAAGTCTATTAGCCCGTGAAAGAAGAAAGATTCTCCAGTGGAACCCCGTCAAAAAATAAGATAAGTAACTTTGGGGCCATTTCTCCTTTATACCCAAACTTTATATACCACCCCCTCTCTCTCTCTCAATTTGAAGAAAAACAAAAGTCAAGAAAAGACATTTATATTCGTGGACTGTCCATTTATTATATGTTTGACACTTTGAAAGTGTACCTCTTTGTATAGTAAAGGATTAATGTATTTTTATGTTACCACGTGGTCTAAGTTGTTCTTTGCAGTTCTGCTACGAATTTGTTACCTCATGCTTCCTTTTCAGCTTCTATTTGCCTTATGTTATCTTGCTTAGAATTGTCCTATAAATTCCCTTAAAATATCACATGGGAAACCGGAGTTGCCGACTACTACAATATAATATTATTACGACTAAAACCTATAGGTCCATATCTTCTGTTGTCTAGGGGAGGAAGTTTAGCGGCCTGGTGGGTGTGTGGATAGTGTGAAATTTGGAACCCCTTGCCAGCGGCGGTCAGTCTAGCCCTAAATTAATCCCTCACGTAATATGCCAGTTCTTATATGCCTGAGAAAAAACTCTGAACGAGGACTTATTCTATAAGGGATCAAGTGCCAACCTGCCCTGTCTTCACACATGCAAAAATAAAGTCCTGTTTTGGGATTTTAGTCAATTTGCCGTCACACTCATATAAAAGTAGAAGATTTACAATATTTTAAAACATCCTAAGATCTTATTAACAAGAAAGAGTCTATAAAAATTAAGTACTTTGACTTTGTCAATCCTGACTATTGTCATCATTTTCAAGTTACATTGCTAGTTTGAAGTCATTGTTTATTATAAATTTTTATTTTACTTCATTGTATTGATCAGGAACAATTCATTTTATTGTACAAGTTGAAATAAAATTTATTTGGGAAAAACTGTCTTGATTTCCATAGGTTTAGGGATACTTTCCCCTCAAACAACCATCCACTCAGGGAACAATTAGTGCTTCAATAAAGCAATCAATATATGGGTTATTTTTAGTCAAAAAAATTTCTTTTAATTCAAAAAACGTTCTAATCTAATCATAAATTGATGAGGTTGAAAACAGATTTTTCATATTTTGGTCATAACAGGCCCTCATCAAACAGCCTCTCTAACCTGCCAAATTGATTCAAGCAAGGCTGACCTTAGGAATGAGCAAGCAAAGTTTAATGGCTATTTCAACATTTCTCTTATCATTCTTTAGAGCAATGCATTTTCAGAATTTTGTCCAGGGCTATGGATCAGAAATGACTGCACCACAACCACCCCCTTTTAAATTTCATCATTATTTTATTATCAAATGAAATAGACTAATTCGATTTTTTTTTCCAAGTTAAAACCTATCAAAATACTATTTTCAAAAGTTTCTTGTCAAATTAAAAGAGAAATTGATTTTTCCAATATTGAAAACAACTTTTCCATGTACAATTAAGGATAAATTTAGATTCATCTTGAATATGAAGTGAATTAGTCCATGGCTTGACACAGTTATTAGCTCAATTGTGATATGAAATTTTCATTGCATAATGTTTCATGTGCATTGACAATTTTTAAAAAAGAATCATTTTGTGAAATATTTTTTTCTTTCATCATCAATAGCCATGACCTTATGAATATTTACAGCTTTCCTGTGTTTATCTATTGTGTCTTCTGACCGACAAGAGTTTCCCATAGCAACTAACATGAAAATGAAGTGACAGGAGGATTCAACATAATTTGAGCTTAAATCCATATATTTTTTCTTAGAATATCTCATTCTGATGCATGATTTTACTTTAAAATAAACAAAAATTCAATAATGCACATCATCTATTTATTCAATATGAGCCAGTTATGGATATGAACTATTAATTTATTATAATTAATAGTTATAATATTTTTCAAGTGTATCTCTGATGATTTATCCATGTTTTGGATTTTTAGTAGAAATGAAATTCATACAACTCAACAGTAATCACTGAAAAAGTAAATAAATCAAAATGGTAGATATAATTTTAAATGAAATAGTCATAGGATAATAAAGATATATAAACTAGCAGCACCTTACATTACATATTGATTGTAAGATAGTCATTATAAAAAAATAAAGGACATAGTACTTTTATTAACGTTTAAGATGATTATTCATATTTAAAGGACATTTTATTTTTTTACTATACTACGGGTCATTATCTTGTTTACATTAAGTGCTGTGTGTGTGGAAGACAGCTTCAGGTTTGTTCACAGATCTCAAATAACCTGAGAGAAAAATTAATACTAGTATTGAATAAGTATTTAATTTTATCATTTTCCACACTTGTAGAGGTAGAATTAAGCTAAAAAAAAAAACAATTCTAATTGAGTTTTTAAGTGTTTTTTAACCCAGACAATTGTTGAGATGAATTCCTGTTTGGCAATGAGTCATCACCAGGCCTTGACAGAAAGGGTCTAAATAATAAAAGGAAGAAGAGAGTTACTGCCACTCATACAAATTACCAGGAGAGTGGGTAAGCCCTGTGAGATTGACATCCTTTTACAACAAGGTGGGCAATAAAACAGAGAGGGTGAGAGATAGAACCCACCAAAAAGAATTATAACTAAATAAATGAAAATAAAAAATCAGCTGCAAATGAATCTCCTTGTTTAAAACCTTTCCAGTTATGACTTTAACTTTTCCTAAAATTGGGCAAAAATGTCAGAGCCATAGCTGCACAGATAGGCTGACATGTGGTTAATTATAATAAGATATTATACATTCCATTAGCATAATGGTTAGAGTGTCTGCCAATGGTCCAGGAGACCTGGGTTCAATCCTAGGTCGAATCATACCAAAGACTCAAAAAAATGGTAATTGATGCCTTCTTGCTTAACACTCAGCACTATAAGGTACAGATCAAGGGTAAGTGGAGAAATTCAGAAAAAGGAGTAGTGCCTTTCCCTACACCTCAGTGTAGTAGCTCTTGAAAAGTGAGCCTTTGGGTCAGCCAACTTATTATATATTCAGATTTCTTATGTACAATAGTTAACATATGAAATATTTATTAGTTATTTTTTGTTGATAAATTTGACATAATTATTAACTTTGTCTCAATTTTTTTACATTTACTATTTTGAAATGCTCTTGCAGTCTTCTGGGCATAACAATTTGACCTTTATCCTCTTACCCACAACTACTTGAGGCCAGATTACCTGCCTATACAACTCCAACCCTGATATTTACAACTATTGAAACAGTAGCTGCCATTCTTGTCACATGTCACTGTTTTAGCTCATCAATATATATATTTATATATATTTGGCTTGTCCACCATAGTGAGCCAAAAAACAGTAATACAATAAGAAGGACAGCTACTGTCTCAATAGAATGAAGAGTTAAAGGAGGAGGAACCAAACCACTATATTATATTGTCTCTTGTCCACTTGTACCCACCTTCACTTTACACTAAAAATTCAAAGTAAAGTTGTGCATCTTGGAATACTCATACCAATAAATGTCACCATTTGAATAAATTTTTGTTATGTCATTTATTCCAAAACTAATTTGCATAAATTGCTGCAAATATGGTACCCGGGTATAACTGAGATGGATGGGAATAAAGCATAAAAAAGAGAGAGACAAGTATCACATTGTCTCTTGCCAACATGTACTCACTCCACCCTCCTCTTAAAAATACCCCCACCTCTGTTTAAGTAACAATTAAAATCAACAGCAAAGAACTAGAGTATTGCTAATTCATATGAAGATTGTATAACCAGTAGATATGTAACACTCAAGGTAATAGAAGACAAGAAAAATTATGGCCTAATTTTAATCTTTAGTGTGTGTGTGTGTGTGGATATGAATTCTTGTGCATGTTTCTATACCCTCATTAACATCAAAATGGCATAAATCATCTTAAATCATTATTGTGTATGATCACACAATGTGTATTTTATGTACTAACAGGTGGCATTTATTACAGTCACAGGATACCTAATGATTTCAAAAAGGTTTTAATTTTTCTAAACTGTCCAGTGTATGTTTAATATCATATGTATAAGCCATAGTTTTGTATATAACTTTTATAAGAAAGCTATTTAAAAAAAAAGAAAAAAAATCTTCTGAAATGAGAAATTGTTTTGTAACAACTACAATGAAAACAACACACACACACACACACATATTTTTTTAATGATCCAATTTTTGCATATATGTTATCATAATGCTACAAAAAATCATAGCAAGATATTTGTTAGTAGAATAGCAAAATGCTCCAACTAGAAGAGAATAAAGCCATTTATAATTCAATTTTAAACTTTGAACAATAGTGTGAGGTCAGCATTCACACAGAGCATTCTAATTTTCAAGGGACATAACTGGTAAGTGTTTATTAAAGAGTAATTCCCCTTATTTATAATTCTAATGTAAATTCAATAAATAAGATCTGACTCAACTTTATAGCCACCAAATACATTTAAGCAAGTAATTCATAAATATCATTTGTTTATTTAAAATAGACCAAATAGAAAGCAGAAAAATTTTTTAAACCACACCAGAAAAGAACCAAAACATGAAAAAATAGGTTCATTAAAAATAATTGGAATTTAGTTTATTATACTACTAGTATTTAGTAATCAGAAAACAATATAGTTTACTAAATTATTTCTTGCCTATTTGTCAACTTCATTTCCTATACACACAAACCCAAACTATTTTCTACTGTGTGCAACCTCTATGACAATTTCAATTTCCTCCCCTTACCTTGGAGGACAGAAATAATTTTGAATGTCATTTTCCATCAGGATGTGTCTGGTTAAGCAAATCAGCTGCACTACATAACCTGATGAAGGTGGGAGAACAGATTAAGCAGAAAATGTTTAAACTCAACAATGATGAAGATAATAATCAAAGATAATGATTATTCTCATTTTATGACACACACTAACTTCTACATCATAATTACATTATACCAAACAAGGTCTTTTTGAGGTGGGGGTAGAATTGAATATTCTTTGTTACATTTTTTTTTAAATATCTAACCAAGAGCTTTCCAAACTTTTTGTAGCGATGAATAAGATTCTTTTGCAAAAGATTATATTTTGTTAGCAAGCCAAATATATAATTCAAAATGTATTTAATAAGAAAAAAATTCAATAAAAAAATCCATTTAATAATTAAAGAAAGGATGATTATATCAAGATTATCAGCTACACACTAAAGTGGCACAACACAGTTTTGAAAGTTTCCATCAAAACAATAATACTCAAAAGCAGTACATTGATCCTTGTTGGGTATGGGATTGTATAGCTACAGACCAATCAGAATGTCTTCACAAGATACATGAATTTCAGAAATGGATCCTGCATCTTCACCTGCCTATAGGTAGCCTGTAACTATACAAGGGAGGGAGGGCCACATGGTGCATCCATACAGTAGTATAAATACAGCCACATCTCGAAAAAAATCCTATTTTATCTTATCAGATAGATCAGATTTCCATTTGATCAATAACTTGTTAATAACATTCCACACCTTTACAAGGCAAATGTTGACATCCCTTTCAGTAGATGAGATGCCATTTTGATTAAGGGACTATATTAGGTTTGGTGTAAGCTGGTTTAAGTATAGATACCATAGTTTCATAGACTAGAGGTTCTGATTGATGGAACTTGATCCTATTTGTACTTTAACAGTTATAATTTTTGGAGAATAAGGTTAGAACTGAAACTCTTGGCTTAAACTAGCTAAATCATTAGATAATTACTTGCTGATGAGTATATTCAAACTCCTATCATAGTTATCAAGTTTATGTTTCAATAAGAGTATGTAAATAACAGAGGAATATAGTGTAGGGAATGAAATAAAAAATATGAAAAGGGTGAACCAAAAGATTCATGGGGGAAATAATCAAAAGGAAGGAAGCACAATCAAAGTTGGATCAATTATTTACAACTGAATTAGTGAAAAAATGTTAATTGTTAATATAAAAGAGAAATTCACGTAACAGAAAAGTGATTTACTAATTATGTTTTTATATTATCATATAAGTTAATATTATTCAGTAAAAATTTTCACTATGTTTTGAAGAGAAATATTCTTTGGTAAGTGACACTTAAGAGATTGATCAGTTTTAACGTTTTTTTTTCCAGATTGTTAATATAACTAAGGAGTATTGCTATATAATTTAACATTTCCTGCTTAATGAATGATCTATAAACCAATAAATTACCGAATCAGGTAATTATATCAATTTGTTTGTCTTATTTTATTTAGATCAATTCATTGAAATCAATAATTGAGCCTGCACAAACTGGATTTACCTGTTAATAAAAGGTAATGAATATTGAGAGGATATTTTTCAAGTTCAATCATGTACAAATATGTAAACAAACTTAATTATAAAAAAAACATCTAATTGCATTCTTTAAATAGAAATCATTATATTATTCTGAAATACTGACTACAATGTTAACCTTACAGCCTCCCCTCTGAAAAAAAGAAACAAACAAATAAACACAGATATATCTATCAGAGCAGAGTAAAAGAAAATAAAGAAATATTTGGCTTTAAAAGGGACTTATTACTCTAAGACAAATGTTAAATATATGATTAAATTACCAAAAGTTATAGAGAATTCTGTGTACATTTTATTGGGCATAGATGAATAGGTAATAACAACAAAAGAATAGTATAGTTCTAAAAAATCTTCACTTGTATAAAAAAAAGTTGGTCTTTCAAGATATCACCAGATTTTATTCCAAACCTAAGAACAAAACTATAGTAAGAAAAAGATACACAAAGGAAAGGGGAATAACTTATTCAAACAATAATAAAAGAAATAAAGGCCATATCATTTGATAAAAGTATAATAAATATAGTTCAGGAGATTTTTTTCTGATCTCATATTCTTAATGCACTAATTTAAAATTTAGATTTGTTTTTGATAAAGTTTTGGAAGTTTATGCCACCTATTAAGTATTTTTCTTAAAAGTGTTTCTTAATAAAATATGGGAGCTTGTTGAAAAGTTTACAGCCTAACCAAAAAGATTACTATTTTCGTTTTATTAGAGTTGAAGAAACTTTTAGAAATGATGTGCCAACTGTGTTGAACTGTAGGGTAAAATATGTGGAATAGTATGTTTCAAGGTCAGGCTGAGAATTTTTGAACACCTCTTAGTAATTATGAATAGTGAACACTAGTTTAAAAAAAAAAAAAAAGATAACTCTGAAATAGACTACATAAGCCAACAAATATATTCCTTAAAATTCAAGTAAAAATTAAGTGAATAGGATCACTTCATCTTGTTCTAATTGTTAGCAAGCAACTCTCACAGATCAATAAAGTGGAAAGTTCAATCTTCATTTGGTGCTCTATATTTGCAGTCTTATGCTAAATATAAGTATTGCTTTTTGTTTATTTTGTTTAGGCTTATGGTCAAGCACTGGTTCTCACCAAAGTTAAACAACTCAGTATTAAGATGGGAGACCATTTAAGAAAACCAGGTAGCGTATACAAAACTGTGTGCCAGACTAAAAGCAAAACTTAGTAAATAACCAGAAATAAGTGAACTGCTAAGTCTTGCAGGATTTCCATGACACTAGTACTAGAATGCAAAACAAAAAATGACAGGAAAATGGTTGGCAATTTTCTGCTGTCCTACTGATTGCTTTATTATGAAGGTAGGTTGGCAAAACAACTATTACCATAGGAAATGAACCCAGCAACCTAGGTTCAAACCCTAGATGATGTTATTTGCATTTTAATTAACATCAATGCCTTTGATAAAGGCATGAAACCATTTCTTCTACTCCCAACTATGGGTAAATAGTCAGGCTGGCTGGGCTGTTTAGCCTTGATATGGTCACCAGTCTACAAGAAAGAAAACTCTGAAGTCAAACTAGCTGGACACCACTTAAAAATTGAGTTTGTGCTGTATCTTGCCCATGACAAGTGTTGGGCAAATACATACAGATTGCTTTAACAATTTATTCACAATGAAAGAATCTTAATAAATTACAAGAAAAAGATCCTTGAGTTCTGATTATAGTTTAAATCATAAAATTATTTGCCTAGTTTTGAATTTGTTGTTTCCATCAAGTTAGACAGAATTTTAATGCAAAAGATGTATTTACTTAAACAAAAATATCAATATGTTTTTAAATCAATTGAAAACACTTCCGTTTTTAAGACAATCAAAAACACTTCCTAGAAAAAAAGTCAAGCTTTAAAATTAACTATCTAAAAAAAATAGAAAGATGAAATGTTATATACACAATTATATCCTTATACACATACACTTTCCAACACAAACATATTTATACCAGAGTTTTACATACCCATGAAAGTTTTTATATACATACTTTCTGCACATGATTGAAATCAGGTTAACATAGTCCCATAAACAATTACTTATAATATATGTGAGCTTTCAATAGACTGATATATATACATATATAGATATGCAACATGGATATCTACTTCTATCCCCTCCACCTCAAGTGCATGAGGAAGTAAGCCTCTAAATGAGCCAAAAAGCTACAGAACTAGAATGTAATAGGAGGGGATGAGAACAATGTGTGTGGGTGGAGTAGGACAACTATTAAAAAGCAGCAGTGGCAGCAGCAATAAAGGTAAAGGTTACAAGTGAGGTCACTCAGCAAAGGACACTTGGAAGCAGATGGCTATCATCAGCTTTAAGGTGGATGACAGGTACACAAATGTTAACAGGAGATTAAAGAGACAAGATTGTGTCAAGTGCTCTTCACAATCCTTTGGTAATCTGAAGGGGGGGGGATTCAGCCATAAAAAAACAACCTTCTTTACAAGTCTTAGATTTTAACTTTCTTTTTATACTGAAATTGGGACAAATTCCAGTAATGATCAGGCTTTTTATTCTAATAAAATTTCTTCAAAGTTTATACAACAGATAAAACCTTCCTGTGACATGCAAATGGAGGAGTGATAGAAGAATACATATATAGAACTGAAGTACGCAGGTAAAAGGTCACAACTTGGATCACAGCTGGTTATTTTACAATCTTTCTTGTCAGTTAAACATTTATACCAAACAGTTACAGATGGGATGAAAGGTAAATCCATATAACAGAAAAGAGAATTATCAATTATACTTTTTATATTATAAAATTAATATTTTTCAGTGAAAAATGTTGTTTATAAAAAGTTTTTTTTTCAAAAAGTTTTTTTTTTGTTCTGATTGTGAAACAATAATCTTATATAGTTATTTTATATCTCCAGCTTGAAGAACTATAAATAAACCCAATTTGTATCATTTAATTAAATGTGAATAACAGTATGTAACACAAATGTTCTTCCTGAATAGTATATGCTATTTATTAATTGCTCGTGTCATAAAAGTATAGAAAATGGCCATTATTGCTTTTAAATTTTGCTTTTGTTTCCTGGATAATGAAATTTAATCTGTTTTCTATATAAAAACAAATAAATTTATACATTCTCATTTATGTAAAGTCAGAATAAAACAACACAAGAATCAAAATTTACATTTATCTTAACTAAAATTATACAAAAATGAACAAAAACATTTAATAAGTCCAAGAAAATTCTCTATCAGTTACTCAGCACTAAATCTATCTGGAATGTATTATAAAATAGGTAAGTTAGAAAATTTCAATACCCAGATCACAAAAGCAAAGTTTGAAGAGAAAACTGAGTCTTTTCTATTCACTTTAGGTAAGCAATAGGAAAATAACCCTTTCTGTTCAGGAACATTATAAAAATAGTGCAATTATTTGAGAAAGACATAATTTAAGTTGTTTTTTTTTTCAAGTTCTTAGTTACATCATGCAACAACAATAGTTTTATTGTTTATTGTGAGAGACTCCAACTCCCAATGAGTGTCCCTTCTCCTTGAGGACCAATAAATTTCCCCAGGGTCCAATAAGAAAGCATACTAAATTTGGCAGCACTGCATTAAATCGTTTGGCCATCCATAGAGGATAAAGAAAATTTTCCCAATTATTGATAAGAGAATGGACAAACATAAGTAACTTGAGGTACATATAAAATTAGATAAATAATATACTAAAATAGATTAGTGTATGTAAGGAAAATTATACATTATTATCATTATATAATATATATATATATATATATATATATATATATATATATATAGCAGGTAGCAACAAATTTCTTGTTTGAGGTCCACCTGTAGGTTGACCTTCATTGAAAGCAGGTCACAGCTAGTGGACAAAACTCACTAGCCCCTCAGACCTAAACTGGTCGATAGGTCACCTGTAACTGACATTGTGATTTGCACATGGAAAATAATGGATGAATGGTACCATATGACAAAAACTCAAACATCAGGGGCCAGAAAAAGAATTGTGGAAAAGCATTTGGCATTGAAACAGACACATGGAATGCCCTGGGTAAAAAGAAATAACATGGTCAACTCATTCACAGTGAGCACCCAGCTTATAATTCAAATGAAGAACTCAGGAGGAAAAAAAAAGAAAAGAAAAATTCTAAAATACATTCTGATATAATCAATTACCATATTGCTTAAAAGAAAAGAATAAGAGACTCTTGAAAAGATGAAAGTGATAAAACTTTTTGTTTACTAAAGAAAGTAAAAGAAGTTAACATGAAAAGAAAAAAGAAGAGAAAAGAAATCTCTGAGAGGAT